>JASKGM010046609.1:0-21075 GCA_034509205.1 Ceratonia siliqua
AACCTACTTCATCCATCTTAAAACAAAGTGGTGGTTAGTAGTGACTTACCCACAGTGAATTTCCAGAGCTTAACAGAGCCTGAAGCTTCCCAGTCCCCCTCATGTACCTCAACTGCATGTACTTTATCAGAGGAAATGTTGGGAAGGTGTTGAATTTGGCTCTTTAGAGCACTGTAGAACTTATCAATAGAGGATTTGATTTCTATGTCAACCTCTTGCTTACCAGCTAGAGCCATGGCTTTGGATGAATATTATACTTCCCAACAGAACAACATCGAAGAATATTGAAGCTAGTTGGTAAGGGATGGAGGATGAAAGGAAAGGCAACACTAGAATATATAGTAGTGATGAGTGGTGATCACGCAAAGAGTAAAAATTTACGTAGTTATCAATTTGAATAAAAATAAAGAAAATAAAAAAAATTCAATTTCTACTGAATCAAAATTTAGTGATGTCTTTTCTATCAATTGTTTTCGTGTTTGAATTGAGGAATTATTTGATATTCAGAAAGTACCAGAGTCCCACTTATACATGATTGAATTAGAAACTATTAGATAAATTTATATTTTCTTATTCAATAGTTTATAATCCTAAGGCATAAATATGAATTTGGTATAGAAATGGTATTTTCACACGCTTTTTTTTTATTTTTTTACATAATTATTATTTTCTTATTATTCATCAATCATTTATCAATCATATATATTATTTTTTATATTATATTTATAATAAAAAATAAAGTATAAAAAATATAAAAAAATATATAAAAATATCATTTATCAAATTATTAAAAAGTTAATATTTAATCTTTATAATTTTTAATTAAAAAAATTAGAATTACAAGCCTTTTTTACTTTATAATGTATCAGTTTGTTATGTCATGTCAAATTAAAACGCGAAAGAGGCTTTTGATCAATATGTGGTGGATAGCTAAGGAGTTTAGATTACAGATCATGATACCCACGTCTATCATATGGAGTTGTGGAAATTTAATGGTTCTAATTAACCCACCTCATGTGATAGCGCGACATTGGCTTTCTGTCATATCTAAGTGGGTTCCATCTTGATTTAAGAAAAAGGAGTCTAATTAATAAATATCATTTTTACGATCGAGGGATTTTAAGTTTAACTCCAAGAATAGAAAGTTTTGCATTTGCTTGAACTAACTTACTTGTTATCAATTAATCAACTTTTCAAATAGTTTAGTGTAATGTTTCTTTCCTCAAGAGATATTATTTCTAAATTATTGAGTGGGAATAATCATTTAAAAAAAAGTAAGTAAGCAGTCAATATATAAATCTACAAAAATTTATTTGAGGGTTCACTAAAGGAAGGTGGAAACCTTTATTGAAAAATAATAATATATATATAAATAAAACAAGGATGGAAATTTCCGTAATAGAGGATTTCTTGTGCTAGCTAGAGTCACGTGAAGTTTAAGCCACAACAGCAAAAATTTTTAGATTTTTTTTATCTTAGCCAGCTTAGAGGGAGTTGCGTGGTTCTCTAAGATTTTGCCACGTTGAATTTTCTTTACTCTTTGTCCAGTTGCTGAAATTTGGAGGAAGAGATAATTAATTCTTTCTCTCCAGATTGCTCCAACATAACTGTAGTTTTCTGCTACTCGACTTTACTACTGTGTTGTGTCTTTTTTTCTGCTGTGATGGTGCTGCTGTTCTACTGTTTGGGTTCTTCCTTCTTATCTTGTTATGCTTGATGTTCTGTCCGTATAGTGATATGTTGTTCAGTCCGTGAAGTTGTGGTTGTTCTGCTGGTGGAGTTACTTGCTGCTTTTGCTCGGTCTAGCAAAGTGGTGGTTGAATTAGTTAGTTTATCTCATACATTCTATATATATTATGTGTGCTCTGCAAATTCAATTTTGGGGACACTATAGTGAAGCTTAAAGCCACAAATAGCAAAGAGTGGGGTTGGAGGGAGATTTAGGAATTTTAGTTGAGGCTGGCTTCAAGAGGACTCTAGGTGCTGAAAACAACTTGTGCTTGTGGGGATGGAGTGTTAGAATCTCTAGTAGGTGAGTGAAATTTCCCATTTCTTTTAAACGTGCTTATTTTGCTTTGATATATTTGGATATGTGAACTTTAATAATTAAAAGGTTGAGATGAAAATGCCCTATAAATCAACCTCTTGTATTAACATTTTCTTTTAAATTCTTGAGCTATATGAAGTGATTGGGCATTTTTTTTGAACTTCTATTTTAACTCTGTATTAAAGTGTATGAATGCTGAAAAAATACCTTTATTTTTTACAATTATATGTTGGTTAGAAATTATCTTTTTCATTATATTGGGTTATTTCCGGTATTTTTCTTTATCTCAATTAGTATTTTAAATAATGTGAATTATGAAATTATAAAATGATTTTTGGTGGATCCTTAACTACTTCCACAAAGAAACTTTAGGTGCACCTAGTTTAAGTTATTGTCCATGGACCATATTCTGACATAGCATTATTCGTGAGATTACTCTGGGTTTGCACATCAGCGATCTGAATGCTGTTTCTAATAGGTAACTTGTTTCAGTGCAGTGTCTGATATCTGGGAGAGTTTCTCTTGTAAAGAAGCAGCGGATTTATCCTGTTAAATGTACTCATATTACATGTTTATACCAAGGAAATTTTCTATATTAAAGATTTTTTTTCTGTTAACCATAATTTATTCTGGGTTTATCAGTACGTGATATATTTCTGATATTGTTTTATAAGTTAATACTTTGTGGGGTTGATTCTTCTCACTGAGTCTGTAAACTCATTCCCTTACTTTTATATCTTTTACATAGCGTGGCAGCTCCCTCACAATCTGTTCATTTGGCATCCTAGAACCTACCATTGGAATCTGGTGGGTTATTTCTAGAAAGGACAATGGAGCAACCTATGGATGTAATGTGGGCATATAGTAGATTTTGCATGTGTACCATAGTACTATGAACGCATCTTCAAGAGCAAGTTATTTTATGTGTGAATGGTATAGGAGTTAGATATTTGCACTGTGGACTGTTCTGTAAGTAGCCACTGAGGCCCTTATGTGTTAAAGTGGGCTTGTCCACTTCTGTTTGTGTTGTTGTACCCCCTAGGAGTATTCAGTTTTCAGGGGAAACTCTGCCAAATTTTCTGCATGAAAAACTTTTGAACTTCGGTCATTAAATGGAAACCTTTTGATTGTTATTATTAGTTACTATTTAATTAAGTGTCTTTTAGGCTTGTGAAAACTACTTTATAATAGTTCTTACGCCGATCACGTGCCTAAAGTGGGTCGTGACATTTAGTTTACAAATTTTTCACAAGGACATCAGGTTTTTCTGCTTCTAAAGCATACTTGATATGCTTCCAAAAAATTAGAAACATGGCGAAGAAAAATGAAAATACAAGAAGAGTGTTAACCCCCCTACTTTGCTCTCCCATTTTGCGCAAAACTGACTTATTTTTCATGAAAAAAAATATCCTTATCATCCTTTGTAAACTTGAGAAGATTTTCTCTCCTTTTTTTTTTTTTTTTATGTTATAGAACATTTACCTGTTTACTTGGTTGAAGAAGCATTGGCGAATGGACATGTCCAATATAGATGGATGTATCATTTTAAGAGATTCTTGCACACTTTAAAGTGAAAAATTAAAAATAAAGCTCATGTGGAAGGTAATATATGCGAAGCATATATTCTTAAATAGACTCCAACTTTTGTTCCTACTACTTCGAGTCTCACATCCATTCAAGAACTAGAAAAGTACCTCGAAATGATGATGGTGGGGAAAGTTCTACTAGTCAACCTCCCTCAATCCACAACTCTCCTGCTTTCCTCCATGGAACTGTCAGTCAACGATATCTTACTGATAAGGAACTATCATCAGTAACACTTTATGTATTGCTAAATTGTTCGGAGGTTAAATCTTATCTAAAGTAAGTTTGACCTTTATAACTTCATCTTTTCAAATATTCATCAATAAATCCTTGTGTATTAACAACATTTTCTTAGGGGTGTTAAAATGGGTCATGGCCCGCGGGCCAACCCTAACCCTTGATAAGGCAAGTTTTGAATCAAAAAAATTAGCCTAAAAAATTTAGACTGTTTTTGGTTCGACCCATTAAGGGTTAGCCCATGACAGGCTGGGTGAGCCCTATTCTTTTTTTTTTTTTTTCGTAATGCACTAATGCCCATGTATCCTTGTGTTGGTCATTCAGTCATTACCACTTGCCCCAAGGGCTTTCATCCAATTTTATTTTCCTTCCCAACCATTCAATTGTTGAACCTTGTAAGCCGCCACTATCGAAGCTATGTGCAAACACCATCAAAGACACCATGCTGAGCCCCAAATGTAGCCATCAAAAGTGAGAATCCTTCTTTTGATTTCAAGGCTTCGAATTTAGAATTTTTGTTCATTTGTTTGTTCATGACCTTGGCCTTCGAGTTTTCTGCTTTAGGACTGAATTTGAGGTTTGGTTTTGGTTTTGGTTTGAAAATTCAAAAACGAATTGGGTCACTACTTCGTGAGTCTTCACATTTTTTAATTATCTATTTTAGGTCTGATTAACCTATGTTTTTGGGATTTTTTTTTTTTGCCCCACCCTTATTCTGAGCTTCATTAATGGTAAGCCTTAGAGAATAATTTGAATTTTTAGCATCTTCGTTGCGTATGGATTATAGCAAATTGGGTTCTTGATTTTGCATTGGTTTTAAACTTAGGAGAAAACATTGATTGATTTGTTACTTTCTATTGTGAGTTTAAGTGTGTGCTTTTGTCCAGTTAGCTTATGTTGCATTTTGGTTAAATGGGAGAAGAGTGTCCGTATCTGTTGCTTTAACGTATGGATGTAACAGGATATAGGGTGCATAAGCTCATCCGCTCACTTTGTTTGTGATTTTGTGCATCCACATTAACGGTTAATTTGAAAAGGTTACTCTTCCAAAACTAGAATAGAACCATAAATAACCCAAAGTCATGCTAAATTCTCAACCACTAGTTAAAGTTTTTTTATTAGCGAAGTTTGGAAAAAAAATTTAGTATTCCTGGGAATATAATACTATCTCTATTATATTTGCGTCACGTGATACATTTTTAGTGAAAAATACCATGTGGCACAAATCTGACGGATGAAATATCATACTCCTAGGAATACTGAAAATGAGCTCACAAAGTTTCAATTTCTAGACTTAATTAAGTTAACAGTGATCTTTCCATACAAAATGCTGGACTGGAATAGAAGGAAGCTCCCAAAGCATGGGATACAAACATAAAGAATTATTCTTCCAATATAAAGGTACATTAATCACCATCTAGTACAAGTTGGCTCAGAAAATCAGAAGTAACAAAGGTGGGTAGCAGGATATATACACATTCAAAAGCAGCTTTCCTATTAGAAGTAACAAAATGCTCGGACAGGATATTTTGTTATACTGTCCTCCCTATTAGGAGTCCTTAATTTTTGACAATCTTCCACCTGCAAGTTTCTCTTCTCTCTAAGTTTCTGCAGAAGCACATCCCTTGCTTCAACAATCTGATCAAGAAGAAAAAGGGAGAAACATATGCATGAGATAACTTATTTTATGAGAATATTTCATCCAACCTATAAATAAGTGAATAAGATAATTATATACACACCAAAACAGCCGGAGAGAATGCCATAATATAAACAAAACCATACACTAGAACCACAGAGCACACCTACATTTATAAAGTTTTGCATTCTCCTGGAAAGAACAAACTTTATTACCCATATGTACGTACAATAGATGTCCAGCATGCCATTATTCGTGCATGGTTTATAAAAGTCACATAAACCTACAATGAAAATACGGATAAAAAATACTTTGTGGAATAAAATGACTACATCTGATTGGCAAGATAAAATTTTATGTGAATACAAAAATTCATGGTCAGCTTCAATAAGCTATCATCATATACTTAAAAGAACATAAGATATTGGCCAAGGTGATTATACATAGGATAGGACTTTCTGTTCATGAAAATCATATTGAAAAGAATACAAAAATACATCTGAAGAAACATAGCCTGCCTTGGGGGTTGATAGGTGCTCAAAATCATGTTGATTTAGCCTTGGAAGCAATAACAAAAAATAAATCATCCAAAATTTTTCCATATTCATGTAACTTCAAATATTCAGTCTAAGTGCCACAAATTTAGGCACCAGTTCTTCTATAGTCGATGCATGTTCTTTCTGAGAATTGGACATGCTGAAATCTGTTGAACCAAGTCAAATTCCTGTATTAATATTTACAAATATCATTACATACTTAAGTAGAACAAAAACAAAGAAAATTTTGTATTGTTAGGGTTTCTTGTGTTTTATGCATCCAACATGAAATACACTTGCAGTGTGTGTCTATTGTCTAACAAATCAAAGCCAATGGTCATGTGCCATGTCTAAGTGGCTTTGCATAAGAACACAATAGACCATGAGCTACTGCATTTAACACCCGAATCCTTGAACCATTCATATATACTGCAAATATCTGAGACTTATCAGCAAGAGTCTTTGCTAATAATAACTACGTAACCATTAAAAGTACATACCTCTCTAACCATTCATATTTACTGTTGTTTGAATGGTATTGTTATGGTTGAAGAAGTTTTCCCATATGTGTTTAGGGGGTAAATAGAACATCATCTTCTGGGTATATTAGTACACAAATCATGTCCTGTAGCAGCATGATAGTTATAACACTTAGTTGGTCTACTTGGCACTCTAGGCTTTAATCTTGATGAGTTCGTTATGTCTATAAGTCTTTTCGGAGATTAAAGTTACCTCCAAGGTGAAGGTCCTTGTTTGGAAAAAAAATAAGGTAATTGGCATTTTTATAGTCAATTGTTGCCCAGTTGGTTTATATAATCTCTTAGCAATTAAGTCCAGGAGTTAGGAAAGCAAGGAGCATAAGATCCTTGGGATGTACTTTTCCTGGCCTGCGGTGTTTATGGATGTAGCGAAACGCTATATTTATTAAACAAAGATTTCTTCCTCTCTGTTTCTCTCATGACTACTTGAGAGGGAGAACCCTTATGGATTTACAAAGGGATTGGAGAACCATTTGGAGTTAGTGCTTTCCTTTTGTTTTGTTTCTCTTTACTTTAAATTATTTTACGCTAATAGTCACTTGATAGAGTAAATAATTCTACCTTAAGATTCAAGTCGATAAAGTGGCTCAAAGTAAGCAGTTAGAAGCGATAGATAGCTTATCATATAATTCTAGAGTGATGAGAGTGTCGACCATCTAGTGCAAGTGTAATTGCAGAATTTAGTTGCAACTTACAACTATGAACTTTACATTTTATTGTCATCTCATAGTAGCGGAACCCTTGCCA
This sequence comes from Ceratonia siliqua, assembly GCA_034509205.1. NCBI lineage: Eukaryota > Viridiplantae > Streptophyta > Magnoliopsida > Fabales > Fabaceae > Ceratonia > Ceratonia siliqua. The sequence continues at coordinate 7,330 of JASKGM010046609.1, forward strand.
GTTCCTTATAAGGAAAAATAAGTGTTTTCAGGTGATTGGTTTTTTTAGGCCATATTCTGGAGAAAGGGGTCAAGGCTTATGTATGAGGCGTAGGTCACAGCCTATTTTAAACATTCATATGACAATTATTTGTTGTATTGTTCATAACTGATGACCTACAGGCTATCGTTACTGTGTTCTACTAAGTTGTAACTACACTTTCCCTTGCATTTGTAAACTCGTTTTCATTATATTTATTACTTGAATTCGAGGATGAATTCTTTTAAAAGTGGTAGATATATTGTAATGACCATCTATTTAAATTTCTAGGTAATATCTTTCTTAAGAAATTTCATTTATTTCTAAAACATTTTTGGTTAAGAATAAACTTTTCTTATTTAGTTGAGTTTTAAAAAAAAAAAGAGAAGAATTTTCCTTTTACTTCTATGAAAATTTTATAATATAATAGTTAATTAAGAAAATCAATATTTTTTAAATATGGAAAGCAATTCCTAGAAAACCTTGAAAGAAAAATAAATAAAGATATCTTCAGACATTTTAGAAGATATCACGTGGTCCGGTCTTCTAGCAAATTTTATAACAAAATATCAAGGATTCTTCTTAAATTATTAGAAGCATTTTGGTTGCACTCCTCTCAAAATATCTAAGACATTTCCAGTAACAATACAGTAACCTACTTGATTTTTCCAGCAATAGCAATACACGGTCAAAACACTTCAGAATGCTTGGATATTTTTAGTAACAGTACAACATATATTTTAGTCAAATATCCATAACTTTCTTAAGAGATTATCTTATATTTTATTATATAAAATATTTGTGGCCTTTCTAGAAGTTGTGTCGGCAACCTACTGAAATTTATATCCATTTTCCAGCCATCCGAAACTGAGTATCTTCCAGGAAATATCCGTTCTCTCTAAGTCTTTAGGTTGTAGCAAGCTCCTTTACCTCAATCCCATTTCTGTCTGCACAAAAACCATGTACAAAGGGACCACACATGCTATTGAAGAACATGTGAGCCACCCATTGAAAACAAATTCAATTCTTACAGTGGGATTGAAGGAAGAAGCTTGAGGTATTGTTGTGGGTGGTTTTTCCTCCAAAGGTGTTCTCTTGGTGGAGCTAAGATTTTAGGTAAGGAAATTTTTGGTGATAACCATTTATTAGAATATTGGTTTAAGGTGCCCTTAAGGTGTTTGCTAAAATGACTTACAGAGGTTGCCTAGTTCTAGTCCTTAATTTAGGTAAAACTTTGATTTGTAGTATTGATTCCAATCCTTGGTTATGTTGAATAGAGTGGAGAAATTGCAAGGAATCTCATTTAACCATTAGTATCAATTTGGTTTTTCTAACAACTGGTCAGTGGAATTCTCCACTTTTAAATGTTATTTATTTTGTTTAAAACATATTAGACATGTGAAGTTACTTATTTAAAAGGTTTGAGATGAAACTGCTCTTTCTAGTTAATTTTATATTTTACAATAATATTTTATGTTTTTCTTAGCTATATGAAGTGATTGGGCATTATTTAAGTTTTATCTTATCTCTGTATAAAAGTGTATGAACACTGAAAAATATTTGATTTTTCGCAATTATATATCAATTAGATGTTATCACTATTATTTTATCCTATTATTCAAAATACTATGAGTGGTAAAAATTAAAAAGTGGTTTTGGTGGATCCTTTGGCTACTTCCATAAAGAAACTCTAGGTGCACCTAGCTTATCTGGATGTCCATGGACTATGTTCTGAAACGGCTCCATCCGTGAGCTTGGCTCCGGACTGAAATATCTGTTATATGATATAAGTATCTGACAGAGAGTTCTGTATCTGACTAAGAGCCTTGCTCCGAAATGAATATTGTTACATGATATCTGTATCGATTAGAGTTTCTCATGTGAAGGGGCAATGGATCCATCCTTCCAGATTTACTTTTAATCCCTTTGAACATATTTTACTTATATAATTATTGCATTTTGTTAAGGTGTGACTTATTTTGATGATCATTATCTGATTTCTGTTTTGCAAAGCAACATGATATCAAGTGAGTCCTATTTAACCTATTTGAAAATGTGTGTGTATATATATATATATATATATATATATATATTGATACTGATGTGATTTCAGTTTAAACATCTGAAGATCGGTATTTACATATCTACATATATTTATCTACATGCACCTATTTATTATTTTAGTGAAAGCTTGTACCCTTTTGGTGGGGCTGTTCCTTCTCACTAGGTCAGTATGACTCTCTATATTTTTTCCTAGGTTAAATTTTGCAGGTTTCCATGTACAAATTTTCAATTCCATATAAATTTCTTTGGAGGACAAATGGAGTAACACCTGAAGCTCTTGGACAGTTGAAATAGGTGATAGTATTGTCTTCTGTGATCAAGGGTTTTGCATAATAGTAATGTGTTGTGTTGTAGCATATAATTAGCTATCTGCGTCATAGCCACGAAGGCCTGTTTTATGTGTTATGGTGGACTGGTCTATTGTATTCATGTTTTGGCTACAGTTTGAGTTAAATCATGTTAAATGCATCTGTACATGTGAAGATTTGTAGGGCACATCTTATTGTTAGTTCCTACACTGGTCCTTTGCTCAGAACTGGAGCGTGACATTTGATTAATAGTATTTAATCTAAGTGCCCATAATCACTTGGGACGAACCGACTTTTTTTTAATTTTTTGTACATATTTACTTATTTTATTAAATCATTTTTGTATTGACTTCAATAATACCAGCACACTTATTCCCACGTAATCTAACAAAAACAAAATGATAGAAACTTTTACAAAAAAAAATATATTAGTGCATACAAAAAAGTATATTACTTATCCAATGATATATTTGCTTTTAAAGTTTGCAATGATTCTACCTATAGTAACTGTAAGCCTGAAAAGATGTTTCATTGCAATAACAATGTGAAGACTAATTAATATGCACAACTGAATACATGGTCAATTTTTCAATGATCGATTAGTATGTTGCATGTCTTCATAATATTTCTAATGAAGCCGTAATGCATGGATTTCAACATATGAAAACTCACAAAAAGCAAATTTAAAATAGTAATGTATTTTTATTTAATTATGATAATATAATTTTATTATCATTGCTCTTAATTTATAAAAAAAAGTGATCGACTTCACTTAACAAAAATTCTATATTCACACTAAAATTAATAATAAATGTATATATATACATGTTAGAGGTGAAATCACATGCACCCTCTCACGCTCATACACGTGTGTACATTAATTATAATTTAATCTATATATTTTTTATACATTAAATTTACCTATAAATTTCTCTTTTAGTTGTCTTATTGGTGTTTTCCATGCATCTCATCTTAGTACTAATTTATATGACCAAGTCTTCCTCGTATTTGACAGGTACGGTTTTTCATCTTATTACTATGATAAAAGCAAAGAGTATTTTTTTGTTCTTAACGCTGTGATTCATTGGTTAGCACCGTCCAATTAGTAAAAGTCAACTATAATAAACTAAATTGCAAGTATAGTTTAGTTCTCAACAACCTCTTTAAAGTTGTAAAACTCTGCATTAAAGTTGTAAAACTCTACAAATATTTTACTTTAAAGTTGTAAAATACTGTATAGTTTAGGTCAGGCTTTGGGAAGAAAGCACGCAAGAAATCAGGATCTTTTTATATTTTTAAAGATCATCCTCATGTTTGAAAAGATATAAATAAATTTTGTAAGACTTATTATTTAATTTGTATATTTTACTTATATTTATTACTTAACCTATACACATTATATTTATCTCTCCTCAAATATAATAATATTATATTATTTAAAAACACGAAGAGATTCGAATCACAAGAAAAGCCGTGCTTTTTTTATAATAAGCCGGTCTAAAATAAGAGTAAAGTTCTAGTTCTCCCCATAAGATGTGGCATGGAGTACGCTTCTTTCATTTAACATATGCCGTTTGGATTAATTTTGTATGACATGACAATATTATATCACAAATTAATTTCTATTGACTAAATTTAATATATTATTGAAAAATAATATTTTTATATTAAAATTTCTTATTTGTGCTCTCACTTTTATCTGTGAGAACAGTACAATATTATTTACTGTTCTCACAAATTTGTTCACGGTAATATTCTGTGAGAACTTGTCACAAAAAACTTTTTTTTTTGTGTCCCTCTCACAATTTTATTCATTTTTTTTTCGAATTTCATATAGCAATCTCACGGCAATAATCTTGGAGAATTTGTCTCATGGTTTTATTTGCCATAAGATATTTTGTGAGTCATTCCTAAACCCTCAGGGCCAACAATCTGTGAGAAACTTTATTTCTCACAAATTTTTTTCATGAGAAATAGCGTGTTTTCTTGTAATTGTTTATGTTTAATTGTGTTTCAAATAACTTTGTATTAATTATGTTTTAACTCATGTAAAAATCTTATATGAAGTACAGAGTCCGTATCCTAGGGTTAGCTCGTTCTTCCATCGATAACACCCATCTGTAGACGAAGGCTTTCAAGCCAGATTTATGTGATGGGCCTCAATCAAGCTAACCATTGCAAGCCACCCAAGATCCCAAACTATTTAACATGCTGAGGAGCCTTGAAGAGCAATTTGAGCAGCAATAGCCCCTATGTGGACGAGCAGTTGTAGTTGATGATGCAGCTAATACGTGAACTTGATCCTTCTGTCCTCCCCCCCTCCCCCGATCCCCAATCTGTAATGTTCCTTTCCTTAAGAAATTTTAAGTAAGTGGTAAATACTTAGCTTTTCACAATTTCTACTAAGGGGTTGATTAAGGAAACGTGAAAACTTTTATTGAAGTGAAATTTTGAAGGAAATTCACATGTAAATAAAAGATATTTTACCAAAAGAACTATATATATGGTAGATAATTGAACAAAAAAAAATAAAAGAAAGAAAGAAGAAACCTCCAGATTTCTCCTAAGCCATTTACGTGGCTTTGTCTAAGGGTAACACGTTGTAGTGCTAGCTATGTGCAAGAGGATTTGTCACTTTCTTGGCAGAATTTTACCCATTATAGAAGCTCCAGTTTCTCATCTCACCTACGGTTTTGGTTGCTTTGTTCTCCATTCGTTTTTATGCTATTTTGCTGCCTAAACCACTATATTTCAAGGCTAATTCTACTATATTTTTGCTGCTGTACTGTTGCTTATTTTTTTTGCTGTTTTGTAGCATCTTGGTGACTTATGCTTATGTCGAGAAAATTTATTTTTCTGTATTAAAGAGTTTTGCAGTTCTAATTTATTGTGGATTTATCAATCTATGATTTACTTCAGATATTGTTTTATAAGCTAATATCTTGTGGGATTAATTCTACTCACTAAGTCTGTAGACTCAGCTCTTCATTGTTAATTTTTCAGACAGCGTTGCAGAGCCCTCACCTTTAAATCGTCCAGCACCTTAGGAACTTGCCATTGGAATTCTGGTGGGTTAATTCTAAAAAGAATAATGGAGCACTTTGTGGATGTATTGTGGACAGTTAGCTAGTTTTGCATGTGTAGGACAATGTTATGCATGTAAAGTTAGTTGTATGTGAATAGCATAGCAACTTATAACTGCACTATGAACTGTTCTGTGGTGGCCACAGAGGCCCTTGGATGTTTAAGTGGGCTTGTCCACTTCTTTTATGTACTATTATACCCCTGGGAACACTCGATTTTTAGGGGAGACTTTGTCTAATTTTTTGCAGAAAATTTTTTTTGATCTTTGGTTAGTAAACGGTAATATTTTATTATTATAAATTGTTATGGTTTGCTCTAGCGTCTATTAGGCTTGTGGGAATTGCTTTATAGTAGTTCTTATGCCGATCACGTGCCTGAGTTAGGTCATGACAAAGTTGGTATTAGAGCCAAGTTAAGTTTAGGTATGTGGTATGGTATTTGCATATAGAGGGTTATAACTATCCACTTATGTGATGAATTATGAACTTAGTTATGGTAGGTGCGCCCGGGAGCACATATCATGATTAAAGTTCATAAAGCATCTGTATGTTGCTCCATTTACCTTATTCTAATATTCAAATTTTCATAGGGTACTAAAATTATTATATATTAAATCTTGTTATTTTGTAGAAATGCATTCTAGAACTCAATCACATGCTTCGATCCAGCCCGATGGGTCAGGCTAAATAGGCCCGATTTTTTTTGGGTCACAAATTTTGGAACCCGGCCCTATTATTTTTCGGGCTATTTCGAGTTAACCCATTGGGCTGGGCCCATTTTGCCAGCTCTAGTCGTGAAGCACTCCTTCCTCTGTTTTACAGAGTTGTTGTAGAAACTCTACTTAAACTTCTATTCAACATGCTGTAATGGAAATTGGTAGTTAAATATTGCTCTTGGAATGTCCTTACTTAGTGGCTGTAAGAGATGTTAAAAGTTTGAACAAGGTAAATGCTAATTTGACTTTAGATAAGGTGGCTGAAAAAGAAATTGTAGAAAAGAAGAAGATCATTTAAATTTAAATTAGTAATGAATGAGTAAGAGTGTAAAACCTTGAGTTTCATGTTTTGCCGTAAAGGTTTGAGGAGAGGAGGTACTTCCAGGACTTTAAGAAAATGGTGGCTTGCAAGAAGAATTTCTAAGAGGAAAGCTAGTAAGAGTAAGTGAATTCATTTTTTAGGTGAGTAGAATTCCCACCTTTTTAAAAGAAAATTGTTGATTTTATATATGTTTTGAGTTTTTCTTTTTTAGATACTTGAAAATTATGTTTCAAATTAAAGTAAGCTTACCTTTGTAACCAATTGTTTATTTTGTGATAATATTTGTAATGATATTTTCATTATGTTGATTTGAGAATCAACTAAACTTATTCCTTGGTATTAGAATTGTGTTAACGTAAAATATGTGAACTTTTGAAGTGATAAAAGAATTAGAGTTTACTATACTTTAGTATACTGCCATCGTACGCTAGAAAAAAAATGTTTAATATTCTCTTTGATTGTATTTTCTTGTTCAAATATCATGAATTGCGAAATCATAAGTGGTTTTGATGGATCCTTAGCTACTTCTATAGAGAAACCCTAGGTGCACCTAGCATAAGTGATTGTCCATGGACTATTCTCTAACATAGCGTTATCCATAAGATTACTCCGGATCTATATCTCAGTGATCGAAATGCTGTCTTTGACAGGCAACTTGTTTCAGTGCAGTGTATGACATATGAAAGTGTGTGAGTTTCTCTTGTGAAGAAGCAATGGATCCGTCCTATTAGATATATTTGCATTTCGGTGACCTATGCTTATGTCGAGAAAATTTATTTTTCTGTATTAAAGAGTTTTGCAGTTCTAATTTATTGTGGATTTATCAATCTGTAATTTACTTCGAATATTGTTTTATAAGCTAATACCTTGTGGGATTAATTCTACTCACTGAGTCTGTAGACTCATTTCTTCATTTTTAATTTTTCAGATAGCATTGCAGAGCCCTCACCTTCAGATCGTCCAGCACCTTAGGAACCTACCATTGGAATTTTGATGGGTTAATTCTAGAAGGAACAATGGAGCACTTTATGGATGTATTGTGGACAGTTAGCTATTTTTGCATGTGTAGGACAATGTTATGCATGTAAAGTTAGTTGTATGTGAATAGCATAGAAACTTATAACTGCACTATGAACTGGTGGCCATTGAGGCCCTTGGATGTTTAAGTGGGCATGTCCACTTCTTTTGTGTACTGTTGTACCCTTGGGAACACTCGGTTTTTAGGAGAGACTCTGTCCAATTTTTTGCAGGAAAATTTTTTGATCTTTGGTTAGTAAACGGTAATATTTTATTATTATAAATTGTTATGGTTTGCTCTAGCATCTGTTAGGCTTGTGGAAACTGCTTTATAGTAGTTCTTATACCGTTCACGTGACTGTATTGGGTTGTGACACAATCTCCAGTCCCCTCTCGCTACTGCCATTGATTCTGAGTTTAACTCATATGATCATCATTGATGTATTGAAGTTTTTACATTATATTTGTTTTAATATTTTACATTTTTAATTACATTTGATATAATTCATATTCATTTAATCCTATATGATTAATTTGTTTATGTTGTAAATTTAAATTGTATTTTAATGTTGACATATTCATGTAGAAAAGTAATAAATAAAATTTAAAATAATTGTAAATAAAAAATTATTAATAATTATTTTTATTTTTACTTTTATTTTTATTTTTATAGTTATGAATGTAATTTATATTATTTATTTATTTATTTATTTTTATATGAATTTATTTAAATTATATTTGAATTAAATTTATTTATTTACATATTTCAATTATTTGATATATTATTTAAATTAATAATATTTAATTTCTATATTTATGTTTTTATTTAAATAATTTTTTATTACCTTTTTTTATTCAGTGTCTCACGGACTCTCTCATAGCTTTTATCAGTAAGAAAATTCCAATATTATTTTTACTTATCGTTTCAAATATCCCACGGTTCTTTTTCCTGAGATATTTTAATTGTCTTACATATTTATTCATTGCCACATTGCATGAGAAAGTGTCACGAACAACTTTTTTTGGTATTCTCTCACAATTTCATCCTTTTTTTTCTCTTGGATTTCATAGAAATCCTCACGAATGATTTTCGTGAGAAATTGTCTCACTATTTTATTTGCCGTGAGACCATTAGTGAGAATCATTCTTGAACCCTCATGGCCAAAAATTCGTGAGATTTCCCACCGATTTTTTGGCTTTTCTCATAAATGTTTTTTTGTGAGAAATCACATGTTTTCTTGTAGAGTCTAGGCCTATATCTAGACAAATATCAAACTGAGGGCCAACTCCCATTCATTAAATCCTTAAATACCCGGATTTATACCATTTGCCCAAAAAATTTTTACAAAATTTTTGTACACTTATACTTCGTATCTAAATTTGTGGGAGCTCCTAGGCGCCTAGCTTCTATTTCTAACCTTTAGAATATGATTTATATGCTACTCGATATTTTTTATTTTTGTTTTTTGTCTTATAATTTTTATTTTAAGAAATAATTTAAAAGAATTTTTTTATTTTCTATTTTTCACTTTATTTTTTAATTTATTTTGAATACTTATGTTATGAAAATTTTTTATTACTTTTATTTTATTTATTTTAGATCTTTTAAATTGTTTTTAAAATAAAAATTATACAAAATAACAAGAAATAAAAAGTTATTCCATAAATAGCGTAGAAAGCACCAAATTCGAAATATATCAGTATGGTGAAGTAGTCAAGTATGTAAAGGGAGAAAATATTATATCAATATTATTTCAAATATTAAGTAAATCAATAATTTAATATTTTAAATATAATATTAATTCAATTTTATCTTTTAAATTTAAAGTGTCTTAATTTAATTTTTTTAAAAGTAATTTCACTTTAATTTAGTACTTCAATCTATTATTTTAATTAATCATTATTTAATAATTTTGTTAATATGAATTAACAAAATTATCATGTAGTTATTAAATACTAATGTGATAATTAAAGTTATATTAAAAAATAATTTATAAAAATTTGATTAAATTAAAATTTAGAAAACCAAAATATGAATTTTTTTTTAAATATATTAACTTTTTTCTTTTAATGTAACCTTGGCTAGTAGTCTAGCCCATCAGGAATCTCCATTCAAAGTAAAATAGTATATAAGGGCTTTCTGTAATCTTAAACTAGCCAATGTGAAACTTGCATCTACGTACACACCAAAGATAACATAAAAATTAAATTTGGAAACACAGCAATAACCTTGTATATAACGACAATCCCATATTGCTTGAACTAATTCTATTGTTATCAAAATTAATATTAAGCACTTTGAAATCTAAAATATAAACAAATCTCGTACATCAAACTTAAATTATAATTTCTTTGAAAGCCTTGTAAACTAACATAGAGATGGTGGAGAAAAATGACAATCCAATGAGAAGGGTGGCAAGAGCAATGGCTTTGGAAGCAGCAAACATAGCATATGTGCCTGTTACAAATGCTATCATCATGAACCCCATCGCTAACATGGTTAATATTAAGCCTGTGCCAACTAAACCATACCAGATTGCCCGCATGTCTAACATGAAAAAATTCATGAACACAGCAGAAGCTAGAGAAGCAAGGCTAAACAATCAGTTATGGTACCCCCAGGCATTGTAAATCCTCCTGAAAATGCTACTGTTGCTATTAGTGTCGCCACTAAAGTTGGTAGAACTAAATTTCTCCATTACATTGCGATGTTCCTCTAACATCTTTTTCTTGCCAGCATCTGCGATGACCCTCAGTTGCCTACGAATTTCGCTCCTTCTCTTTACCTATAGAAAAAATTAATCGCATATCTAAATTTTTAAAGAACAGTGGAAAAAGTATAACACTTAGATCAATGAGTTCTATATTTAATATTATGATATATGGCTATGTAAACTAATTTTGTTGCCTTAATAAGATAATAACCACACTTCATAAAAAAATAACTACCCTATTGAAAAAATTAATCACATTTCTAAATTTTTAAAAAAAAGTGGAATAAATGTACCTTTTAATGTTTTAGTATTTTGGTCTAATAATGATTATTTCATAAGATACAAAAATTTACCAAATTAATTTATTTTGTGTTCTTCTAATTGAATGCTGTTATATTACCTCTGAACGATAACACTGTTCATTAGTAGCTGAAGCAACATTAACATTGTCGAATGCCATTGTGTCCAAGCCAAAGGGTGTGATTCCGTCATCATCTTTCTCAATGTAAAGGTATCCGAGTGATGAGTTATTCATAATCACTTTTGCCGCCCTTCTGTCATTGCAAAGTGAAGCATAATGAAGAGCGTTCGCGCCATTTTTGTCCACCAATTCTGAGCAATTTGGACAGTGTTCTATAATGTTTTTCATGGCATCCACATTACCATGCCATGCTGCCAAGTGAAGTGGAACCCGACCATTTTCATCTGCTTGTTCGGTTGAAGTTCTCGACAATAATTTTAACACCATTTCTGAAAAACAATACGTGAAATCACATTGTTACTGTTGTTGTCATGATTAGTCAAGGTATATTATCATAAAAATTTAAACTACTAGTATAAGATCCGTAAATGTTTTGATTATATATATACAAGTTTTTTCTAAAAAAAGTTCATCAAGTGAAAGCTTTCTGAATTTGAAGCGTGGCCAATCCAAATTTAATTTAATGACCATTTAGTCGAGACTCTTGTTAACAATCATTTCATTACAAAAATTTGAAATATTGGAAGAAGGCGTAAAATAATTTTGATATATATCTGTTAGACCCTCAGTACTTAGATAGATGGGCAAAAAGAGAAATTGTCAGAAAGAGCGAGGACAAGTGCGGAATGCTGACAATTAACCTTATTGTGGGTTATTTAAGCTGAAATTGCGCATGAGGAAAATGTGTAAAAATTTGGGATACACTTGAGATAGAGATTTAGCCTCTCAAAGCTATATAGGGATTTGCTTTTAATTTATTTTTTATATTTTATTTCATTAATCTATTTTCTTAGACAATTTTTGTTTCTTATCAAATTGGTATTGATACTGGTATTACCAAATTGCTACTAGGTTCTATCAAGATCTCTAACATTATTGTTGTTATTGTTAATTTCCAATCCTCAAACATCAATACACAAAATGAAAATAAATGATTATGAAAGATGAACTGGAGAAGTACTCAATACCTTTGTTTTTGAGAATCACTGCAGCATGCAACGTAGTTCTACCATTGGGGCCATCATGGTTTGGTTATTTGCAATTTGCTAGTACTTTTAGCACCACATCCAAGTATGCTCTCTCTGCAGCAAGGTAAAGTGGAGTCTCACCAGCACTATTAGCAAAATATGAGTGATCTGGGTCTTCTTTTGTCTAGATTTCCACTACTTCTGTGTGACCATAACACGCCGCCTCGTGCAAGGTCATGTCCTTTTTATCATTTATGGCCCTTATAAGCTGTTTCTCTGCTCCAACTTCATTCTCAATACCTCTACGGAGAGCTTTAACACTTTTAATGAGCATACTCACTATTTGGGCATGTCCATTCCTTGCTGCTATGTGAAGTGGGGTTTCCCCCTTTGGCATTGGCCTTCATAACTAGTGCATGACACATACGTAGAATCTCTTCCACGACTATTGATCTGAAGATATTTTTAAAAAGGCACTGATTCTACACATGATGCAAAAGAGAAAGAAGAAAAAAAAGCCATGCACTGGACACAGAACGTGGTGCATGAGAGAAAATAAAACTAGTCAAGCAAAGACTTGGTCTAAGTAGTGGCAAGAGATCATGATTCATTTGTAGAATATGCCTATGTAGCGTGGAGAGAAATTAGCTGAGTGGATAAGTTAGTAACCACTCTGTTAGTTGAATTCTATAAATAGAGGTTATGAAACAGAGAGAGGGAGGTGAAAAAAGGGGGAAAAAAGAGGGAGAGAGAAAGGAATTAGATATCCCCTGATGTGTGTACTTGCCTACTGGCTCACCCATATTGGTTTTCTATAAAACAGGGGGCCAAGGAAGGAGTAAGGGTAGAGAGAAAACTGAGAAAGAAGCCATATTGTATTAGCTACTGTATTGTCAGTTTGTTTAATGCAATAATAGAATCCCTTTTCTCTATTGCTTTTCGTTATTTTCATACTGTGTTTCTAATTTATCCAAGTAACTCTAATTGGAGAGTTAGTTCTTATTTATTTCAGATCAAATATCTCTGATACCCTAGCACTGGAAGCTCTTTTTTCCTTTGGTAAAGTTGCACTGTAAGCAGTGAATTGTATATGAAGGATTGTGTTTTGATTTGGGGTTAGTAGGAACTCAACATCTTTCCCTTTTTCCTTAAAGGTATTGATGTTACCTTCCAAGGCAGCTCTACAGAACTTAGGATCCATATCACAATCTCACTGTTGCTCCCGAAAAAAACAGGTGACTTCGGTGATTTTTGGCTTGTTGTTAGTAGCATCTGCTGTTTTTTCCATGGAAGCTGTACTGCTAAAGAGGAAAGTTGTTGCATTTTTAGGAAAAAAGAACTTTGTTTTTTTTCTCTCTTTTTTTTTTGTCTATGTTTGACACCCATGCAAAGTTATTTATCACTAGTAATAAAACTTATTTTCTATTCTAAAAACGAAGCAAGAAATTAGAACTTAATTTATAATCAAAAAATTAAAAATATTATCCTAAGTATTAATAATATTGCTAAAAAAAACTTTTCAAAACACTAAACTATTTGGGGCATGTTTGGTTATGTTTTATTTTTTTGTATTTTAAAATAATTTTAAACAATTTTTTAAAAAAAAAAGTAAATCCGTAATAAATTCAATTGAATTTTATTGTTGAATCAAATCTGTTGTTTGAAACAAAACTTAAATGTCATAAAATTCAATTGAATTTCATTGTTTGAAACATATTTTAAATCAATAAAATTAAATGTGGTTTTAATTTTTATAATAATAACCTTATGAATGGAATAATATACCTCACTTATAAGCATAAGAGGACAAACATTTTCCAAAAAAAAGATCACGGTAGCTATCTTGTGACATGTCATTCTTTTGGTCCATATCTTTTCCTTAGTACATATGAGAAGAAGCATAACTCGGTCAAGAAGAAGCAAGGATTGGAATTTAAAAATAAAGAAATAAGATTGTACTCCCTCCGTTTCAAATTACCTGTCGTTTAAGGTAATGGCACAAGAATTAAGGTAGTTATTAAATAGTCTTGATTCTAACAAAAAATAATTGTACTT
>JASKGM010046620.1:0-57168 GCA_034509205.1 Ceratonia siliqua
TTCTGAACCAAGCACTTGTGTAGTGATTAAATGAATAAATATTGAGCAATTAAAGCTGAACATTAAGGCTGGTTTACCTCCACTGGATTGGTGATTTTCAGTATTTTATCAACTGCTGCTTTCAGCACTTTTCATAGAGTAGCTTACCACAATTGAACCCCCCCCCATTTTCTAATCTCCTAATCTCCTAATATGATAACATAGTCAGAGTAATCCAAAGGTTCGACCCAGTGTTACCACATGCTACAGTTATTTTTATGTTGGTATATTGGACAAAGATGATATAATTTGGTAATCTCGGCAGTTATCAATTAATCATGCTAAAGGGGCTTGCTACCTAACAACCAAGCCTATAGTTTAGACTAAGCAAAAGTAATTCAGGAATATCCCAAAGTAGGTGCATGACACATTAAATCAAACTAGCTTTGTATTTAGGACCAAAAATATCATGGCCTAAACCAATCCCAAAATCAAACACAATCATAGCTCATTAGCTGCATATACTATAATAAAATCTTATCAATTCATTTTGAAATGTAATTTGTTATGTAATAACTCATCAAACCAGATTTGGATCTTGTCTTGAACTAGTAATTTTGGGTAACAAATTGGAAAGGATTTAACCTGAGATTAGATTTGAAAATGCAAAAAGGGAATCATGTTGTAATAACCAAAAATTTTAACATAGGCTTGGATTCATAAAGATATGAGAAATAGTGGAGATTTAAACAACACACTTCGAATTTTAATGAAAATTGAATTTAACATTATGGTGAAACATTTAGATGCAAGAAAAATCTAAATAGAAAACACCTGGCATACCTTACTGCATATTTAGGAAACATATTTAAACATCCAAATAAAACACTGCATATCAAGACATGCGCATAAAATGGTAAGGACTGTTTCACCACAAATTCAAAACTTTGTTAATAGCAACCAAATTTTGAAACATAAAAAATGTAATCGCATTTTGCAAAACACATATATGAAATACCAAAGGTCATGATAGATCAAAGATTAATACTAGTTCTTGCAATGGGTGATCTTAATGCAATAATAATTACATTTCTTTTAAAAAATAGAGACCAAATTGAAGTACTAGAATAACATCAGAGTATTCTGACACATTAAACACTTAAACATAACATACTTTAAATTATAAACAAAGCCCATTTTCAATTAATATTCCATGAACCCGTACCAAAACTAGACTTAATCAAGGTTTTTAAATTTAAATCAACAAGGTTATGATCCTGGAAATCCAAAACCATTTCAAATCAATAGATTCATACCCATAGTCAGATGTGGTATAAGCAACACCCCTATGCTCATTAAGTCATAGGGACCCCCATCACTGCTCACAAAATAACCAATACAAAAATAAAGATCAAACAGAAAAATAAAAACTAACCTCCTTAAAACTTGTCCTTTCCAAAAGTTTTTCCTTTCCAAATGTCTTCTTATCCTTTGAAATTCTTTGTCTCCTTTTTGAATCTCCTTTACTTGAAGTATTTTTTTTACTCCTTCTTCCTTTATTCCTCTTCTTCTTTCTAGATTTTACTTTCATTCATTTTAAATCTCTCCTTGATTTTTAGCTTGTCGGTTCCCTATTTATATCCAAAAAAAATGAGATCTACCTACCTTAATATGCTTCCTCTCTCATCCGAAAATTCACTCTTCTCATCCTTATCCATGTTCTGGCCATGAGCTGGAGGTGGTGATAAGAGAAAGTTTCCTTTTGTCATCCGTAAATCTCCGAGGCAATGGACGCATTTAATGGAGTGATCATACTAGATAAAATTTGTGGCTACTGAAGGCTTTAACAATTATAGAAGAAGTGATGGATTGTAAAGCATAAGCTGGCAGATGGATGAGCTGGCTAGGACAAGAAGCTTCTAGAAATCGCAAGGCATGGATGAATCTAGGAGATGATGATGAAGCCACAGGGGTGAGCATGAATTCAAGAGAACTAAGCTATAAGCTTCTGGAATCTTCAAGAGGTGGCAAAAAGGGGACTAGTGGTCCTTAGGTTAGAGAAAATGAAGTTAGATTGGGTTCTTTGTTGGAATGGGCTAGTAAGTGATATTCAATGTAATGGTTGATGGTTGTTTGGGGTGTTGGGCATAATTGTGATTATGGGTTAAAGGGGCTTTTGGTTTTATATTTTTTTGTTCCCTTCTTTTTTCCTTAGTTTCCAATTTTTGTAAAAGAAGATGATATTTCATATTTTGTTATTTTAATTTTTTGGTCTTTTCAATTTTTCAATTTTTCCACATTTTGTGCATTCTTTATAATTATTACCACTTTTCCTATTTTTTTTGTATTTTCTTAATTTTTCTTAAATTAGTTTAAATTATTTTTATTTTTCTAAAATTTTAAAATTTACTTGGAAAAAATCATGTGTTTACAGTCCTATAAGCCCAAAGAATATCAAGCAATTTTTCAGATCAATCATTCCAAGTGGGGAAAATTATTTTTTCAAGAATAAGCTTGATTTCTCTATTGGTCAACTTAGCTTGACCATTATTTTGGGGTGATTGGAGTAGAGACCTTGTGGATCACTCCATATTTCTGCATAAGTTTTTAAAAAGGTTTGTTACAAAAATACAAACTCCCATCACTAATGATTGCCTTGGGCATGCCAAAATGAGTAAACAATTCTTTCAAGAAACAGATGATAACCTTATGATAATTTGTTCTACAAGGTATGGCCTCTACTCATTTTGAAACATAATCCATAACTAAAATGTAGGAATTCCCATATGAATTTGAGAATGGTTCCATAAAGCCAATTCCCTAACAATCAAATATCTCAAGTATAAGGACAGGGGAAAGAGACATCATGTTACATGCTGTGCTTTTTTCAAGTTTTTGACAAGGTTCACATGCCTAGCAGATAGACTCCATATCTTTAAAAATGGTAAGCCAATAGCGTCCACTTTACAGAATCTTTGCAATAGATTTCTTAGCGCAAAATGTCCTTCACAGGCCCCAGTATGGCAAAAGTGAAAACAGAAGCAAACTCATCATCAGGAATGCATCGACGCACCAATTGATCAGCACAATACTTAAAAAGATAAGGAGTGTCATAATAATAAAATTATACCTCTGCAAGGAACTTACGCTTGTCCTAAATTGTCTAATGTTCTGGAATTCAGTAAGTGACAAGGTAATTTACAATGTCTAAACCATGGAGCATGCGATACTACATAAATATGCTTATCAAGAAAATTATCACTCAAGGGAAGAGTGGATGTAGGTATATTAGGTAGTTGTAGTCATGACAGGTGATTGGCTACCACATTCTCGACTCCCTTCTTGTCCTGAATAGTAATGTCAAACTCTTGGAGGAAGAAATTCCAATGAATCAGCATGGGTTTGACATCCTTCTTTGCCAACAAATACTTATGAGTAGAATGGTTTGTAAAAAT
Organism: Ceratonia siliqua; assembly: GCA_034509205.1. Classification (NCBI taxonomy): domain Eukaryota; kingdom Viridiplantae; phylum Streptophyta; class Magnoliopsida; order Fabales; family Fabaceae; genus Ceratonia; species Ceratonia siliqua. The sequence goes on from JASKGM010046620.1 coordinate 3,435, forward strand.
GATAACAGGAGACCCAACAATATAAGAACAAATTTTATCCAAAGTAAACACAATAACTAACAACTCTTTCTTGGTGGTGGTATAATTTTTCTGTGCATCATTAAAAGTTTGACTTGCATAATAGATGACCAAGATTTGTTGTCCACTATTTGACCAAGAATGGCACCAAGAGCAAAATCATTAGTGTTGGTCATAATCTTAAATGGCAAGTCTCACCAAAGAGATTGCATTAGCGACAACCATTAAGTGTTCCTTTAGGGTCTCAAAAGCTTGGTGGCACTCATTAATTCACACAAAAGAAGCATCATTTTACAATAAAGCACACAATAATTTTGCAATACTTAAGCCTTGAATGAAATGCCAATAGAAGTCAATTAGGCCAAGAAAGGAACAAATATCCTTCATTGTCTTGGAAATAAGTAGTTGAGATATTAATTCTATTTTTGCCTTATTAACTTCTATACCACATTCACACACTAAATGACCTAGTACCAAACCACTAGTGACCATAAACAGACATTTCTCCTAATTCAGCAGCAAATCTTTTTCCTCACATCTTTTTAAAATAGTAATAAGATTTTTCAAACAAACATCAAAATATCTAGCAAACAGAAAAATCATCCATAAAAACCTCACACATGTAATCAAGTATATGAGAAAAAATGCTCATCATACATAATTGAAAAGTAGAAAGTGCATTACATAAGCCAAATTACATTCTTCTAAATGCAAAATTACCAAAGGGGTAAGTGAAGGTGATATTCCATTGATCTTCTAGTGCTATGACAATTTGATAATATCCTGAAAACCATCCAGAAAACAATAAAAAACATTACTAGCTACATTCTCTAAAATTTGATATAGGAATGCTCTTATGATCTTTTTGACTAACCGAATTCAACTTTTAGTAATCAATACATATTCTCTGACATGTTACCTTCCTAGTTAGGATTAATTCACCATTAGCATTTTCAGTGATAGTCAAACAAGATTTTTTTTGGATTACCTGTGTCAAATTTACCCACTTGTTGTCGGAGATATTACACATAATGCCCACAGCTAACAATTTCAACACCTTGTTCTTCACCACCTCCTTTATGGTGGAATTCAACCTCTGTTGTGCATCATGAATTGAACTCGCATCTCTTTCTAGAAAAATATTATGTGTACAGATTGAAGGGTCAATATCCTTGATGTATACAATAATCTAGCTTATCACTCCTCGATGTTGTCTCAACACTATCAATATTTCAACTTCTTGCTTTGAAGTAAGCTAAGAAATGACTATCGGAAATGTGCCTTTAATTTGGCCCAGAAAAATGTACTTCAAGTCCTGATTGGGTAGTAGTTTCAACATTAGTGTTGAGACTTCTTCTTCTGATGACTTCATGATTTTTGGTAATTGGCCTGTGCCAATTGCTCGTGTAACTCACATATGATAACTAAGGGGGCCCATTTATTTTTTTCAATTGCTCCTTTGATTTTGTCAACTCTAATAATAAAGGAACTATCTTAACAAGAGCCTCAAATTGCTTGGAAGAGTCATCCTCAAATACACGCTTGGAATCAAGTACCAATAATAACTTTAAAATGTCAAAATCATACACCATATCAACTGTATATACCACTGAATCGACACATACACTAGGCATCTTGCAAGCGTTGAACACATTCATCTCCAATTTCATATTCTCAAATGCAACCTTTAGTACTCCACTTTGATAATTGATTAGTACATTGGAGGTAACAAGAAATGAGCATCCAAGGATGAAAAGTACATGGTGAATAGTGGAGATTGGTTGTTGTATATCAAGAACAACAAAATCCACTAGATAGTAAAATTTGTCCACTTAAACCAGTACATCTTCAATAATTCCTCTTGGCAACTTGACCAATATGTTATTGAACTATATCATGATGGAGGTTTTTTTAGCTCACATAATCCCAATTGCTCATATACTGAGAACTGTTATAAGTTCACACTATTCCCAAAATGAAGTAGAGCTCTCCTAATGCGTGACTCACCAATCATGATGGAAATGGTAGGATAGCCAGGATCTCTAAACTTGTAGTGGGTCTTTCTCAATATTAATGCATTGCCTCTTTACATTCAATTTCCTCTTCACTCTGCATATGTCCTTCAAAATTTTGGTATATGAAGGCACTTATTATATGGCATCCAAGAGTGGAATGTTAATCTTCACTTGCTCTAAGATTTCCTGAATCTTAGTATGATATTTGTTGTTCTGGCCTATTGTTAATCTCTAAGGTTAGGGAACCACTGGTTGGTACCCCCTACTAGTTTCCACCTCCACATTCACAAGCTTCGTTGAGTCTGGTCTCACTTTTTTGGGTTCTTTTTTGGTTTTATTAGTCTTTGTTACATCTTTAGTTGTAAGAACAACTACTTGTCTATCCACGTTCATCCTAAATTAGGGAACTTCCTTTCCACTTCTCAAAGAATAACGACCTTCGTTGTCTTAATAGCCTCCCTTTAGACATTATACACTTACAGTGGTTGTAGCCGTTATACTAGAGGATTTAACTGAGGCAGTGATGGAAATTTCCCTTTCTCTAAAATGATCAATGTCATGTTCATCATATTAATGGTTCCCCATAATTCATTTGTGGCCTGAGTGTTCTGATTGCTTGTGGTGGGCTAAATATGCATGAATTGTTGAAGTGTATTTATGACTTTTGGGAAAAAAATTTATATAGAAAAGAGAGTTTTTATTCAATGATATTCTACATCAAAAATATATCACAAATACTAGTTAAATAAGAGTGAAAAGAGCATTTACAAATATGATCAACAACCAACAACCAACTACTTTGAAAAATGCAGACAAAATTATAATCTACAGCTAATTATCTTTGAAAAATGAGAAATAATTTCAAATTTACACTCCCCCTCAAGCTGGACAATATATGTTTATCATTCTCAGCTTGGATAAAGGATTTTCAAACTATTCAAAGTTAAGTGCTTTAGTGAGGATGTAACATTTTGTTGAGATGAAGGAGTATAATCCACTTGAATCACCTTCTAATCAATCTTTTCCTTAATAAAATGCCAATTAATCTCAATATGTTTTGTCCTGTCATGATGAACATGATTCTTTGCTATATGAATTACAGCTTGATTATCATATTTCAATTTAATAGGATTACTATGTGAAATATTTAATTCTGTAATCAGCCTTGTTATCTATATATTGTCACATATTCTGAGAACAAGGGCTCTAAATTTTGCGTCAGTACTACTTGCCATAACTGATTGCTTCTCACTTCTCTAGGTAACCAAGTTACCCATCACATAGGTACAGTAGCTAGAGGTGGATCTTCTGTCAATTAAGAACCTTGCCTAATCAGTATTAGTATACACTTCTATATCTTAATTATCATTTTTAAAAAATAAACATTTCCTAGGTGCTTTCTTAAGGCATCTAAGGATCCGGTACATAGGTTCAAGATGTTCACTAGTTGGATTATTCATGAATTAGCTCACATACTAATAGTAAAACTGATATTAGGTCTAGTATGAGACAAGTAGATAAGCTTTCCCACCAGTCTCTGTATCTTCCTTTGTCAGTTAGTGTGGCCCCTTCTCTTATATCAAGTTTCTTGGAGGTATCTATATGAGTGTCTATAGGTTTGCAACTAAGCATTCATGTTTCTTTAAAAATATCTAGTGTATACTTCCTTTGAGAAATAGATATGCCTATCCTTGGTCTAGCAATTTCCATCACGAGGAAGTATTTTAAAACCCTCAAATCCTTTATCTCAAATTCTTTGACTAGGACACCTTTCAAGTAATCAAACTTTTTTGTATCATTTCCAGTAAGAATAATATCATCCACGTAAACGATGAGAATAGCAATTTTACTTTTAGATGATTTCTTATTGAACAGAGTATAATCTGATTGTCCTTGAGCAAAACCATGTTTCTTGATAGCTATGGTAAATCGATTAAACCAGGACCTAGGAAATTGTTTGAGACCATGCAGAGATTTTTTAATTTACACATAACATTACTGTTGCTTAGATTATCAAGACTAAGAGGAATTTCCATATAAACCTCATCTTCCAAATCACTATTCAAGAAAGCATTTTTGATATCTAGTTGATAAGCAATGAAGTATTTTTGTTTTAGGTATAATTTTTGAAGTCTTGAATTTCTTCTTGAACTTCCTTCCTCCATTCAAGATGCTTCATTACTTCTTGTATGCAATGAAGAATAGTGACATCATCTAAGCTTGAAGTAAAAGCCCTATAAAAAGTTGATAGTCTCTCATCTGTCACAAAATTAGCAATAAGATACCCAGGATACCAAGTACATGTTCTGGTACCTTTCCTTTGAGCAATAGGTAAATCAAGATTATCTTCAGAGAAAGAACTAGAATGAGAGATATTATTACTTTGGGTCATAGAATCTAACTCAAGGGTTGACTTTTGGCAATGATCTTCCTCCCTTGGTATGTTATTTTTCCTTGAGTAGACTATTTTGATTTTCCTTGTTTCCTCTTCATTAAGTATGTTTAGGTTTGGGATTATAGTGGTCTCTAAATCAATAGTCATTGTCTCAGGTAAAATCGATATAATAGGTTAGAAAACTTCCTCACTTCTTTGTGTGGTATGATTAGTAGAGGGGGTGACATTCCAAGGTTGGTATTCTAATTGAATCAGCATTCTCCCCCTGAATAGTAGTCTTGGACAAAAATGGTTGATTTTTAAAAAAGCTGACATCCATGGTATGTTAGAATTTATGATTTGAACTTAAAAATACTACAAAGAACTATTTAAGGTCGGAAGATGAAAAAATACTTGAACACATATATGATAACTACCTTAAAGAGAGTCAGGAAGGGTTCGGAGGAAGTTGAAGATGAATCAGATAACTCAAGTGAAAGTAGCAATCACATTGAGTCATCATTGACTTAGGTAGCAGAGTCGAAGGAAGAAAAGGATCTTGATGCTAGTCAATCTTCAGATGATCATGTAAAGTCAAGGAGAAAGCAGAAACGATCTTCAAGGTCTCGGTCAAAAGGGAGTAGGAGAAAGAGATGGTCTCATATGAAAAGTGATAATTTTTATTCCAAAAAGTGTACTGTGTCACCAAATAAAAAGTTAAAAAAAAAAACTAGAATGCGTTTCCAGTGTGATAAACACTGTTAGTGCAAGCATGATGGTGTGCTTCACGTTTAGAGGTTTCTCACTACCTCTTAGTGGAACCAGAAGGGTGTACCTAGGGAGTATTAATGCTATATCCATGTTGATTGAGGTTGTACGTGTATTAAAAATGCTCATCACACCTGAAAGTATTGAGGAGAAAATTTACGTGGGTTACTATTATAATAGTTGTTAGTTGGATCCCATATGACCAATCAAATAAAACTACAATTATATGTGTACCAAAAATGCATGACTGTTTTAAATCATTAGAAGGTGACCTTGTCTAAGGTACTCTTGAAAAACTTGGTGGTATATCAACTTGTAATGAAAGATTGCAATTTGTTGCTGAAGTTTCCATATTTCATACATACAAAGTCATATTTCCAGCAATAAGTGGTGTACTTTTCTTCTTTCAAGAGTTTCTTGGAGGAGAAAGCTAATTTAATGATCTCTAGTGTTTGGTGGAAAGAGCTACCAAATTCAGTGAAGTGCTTACTACATGTCTGAGTTATAACTCAGAGTTCTCATGTTCATTTGACAAAATTATTTCAAGGAGAGCATCGTTCACATTGGGGTACCTTCCCTCTGTTACTGATTTGGAGCCTGGAGGGATTTTCAGATTTATGGGATTTTCTTTAATAGCAGATTACAGAAGTAAAATATTTTTGTTGCATGTAACAGAGACTCTACCTAGTTACTTGCAGAGATTTGATTTTAGTGATATAGATATAGGTTTACCAATTGTGTGTATAAGAGGGGTTGAGAGAAGAAAAACACTAGAATGGCAAGTTCTACTGTGGAACCTTTGTCAAACTCTGTTTCAGATTTGAGGGTTGAAGCATCAATTGTTGTTCCTGGTGATGATTCCTTAAGTTTATCACATGACTTACATCTCATTGAAACTTGAGCCATGTCATATATAATTTCAAAAAATAAGATTTATGCTAGAGAAAATGTGAAGGATTGTAATTTGACTCTCATTGCAAAGAAGACTAATTTGGAAGAAATGGATTAGATTGAATCAGACAAAGACAAGGTTGAGATTGAAGTCCCTTCCAATAACGTTGTTGATATCTATAATGTAGTTATTATACCAATTGTCTTCCCTTTGGGAATTATTGATAACAAGTCAGCTTCAAAGCATATGTTTGAATTTTATCCCATTAGTGAAGATGAAAGTAGGGGAAACAACAATGTTGTGATTGCAATTGGTGTAGTATTTTTTAAGGGTCCTACAGTTTCAATTAAAAAAAAGAGAAGGTCATGTAGTGGTAAGATAGATTCAATGGAGACTATATCTTAGATTAAAGATGAGAAGATCATTATTGATAGGGGTGCTAGAGTTCTTGTAATTGCCTTAACTAATGGTTTGCCTTTTGTCATGAATGGGCATTATAGGTACAGTGCTAGTGCTCCTTTAGCATTCTTTATGACAATTGGCATGTGGTGGTGTTCATGTCCTCCTATATGGCTTCTCTTATGTTATGGATTCTCAACAACACATGGGGTTACCCAGCCCTACATCTTCCTTGGTTTACTGAAGTATATGACTGGTGCTGCTATTATTGAAAAATTGAAACCTCTTATTTATGATATCACCACAGGTTGGAAATTCTTTGGAAATCTTATGGATGTAGAGGGGCATGAAGCAATTATTTTAGAGTTGACATATAACCATGATGTCCCTGAATACGCTGAGGAAATGACTATGCATAAGCTGCTTTTGGCATTAATGATGTATACAAGAATGATGCCATTAGCACTGATCCAGAAATGTATGAGGAACATCGCTGTGTGTTTAAACCACCACCCAACTCAAGTTCAAGGAAGGGAGATTGATGCAAAGGTCTATTTTACTGTGTCTTAGAATGTTATTTCAATTATGTTATGTGTCTATTTGGGTCTATTAGTTCATTCTTTTCGTTTTACAATATGTTGTTGTTTGTTGTAATTACTGTTAGTATCTATTAAGTAATCATGAAAGAAGCACATGGGTCGTCCTTTTTAAGGCACTAATCATGTTCCATCTTAGTATAATTTTTGAAGTCTTGGTTTAGGTATTTGAGGTTTCTCTAATAAAACACCTTCTTTTTCTCTTTGTGAGTTTTACCCTTCTAATTCATCTAGATATGTTAGCTACAGTCCCTATTACCCACTATCCCTGTGCTAAAAGTGATTCGTAACAAACCAAGGACATAACCAAGACCAAAATTCTGAGAGAATGTTATGGGTGAAATTTAGGGAGCATCGTGGTGGTTGGGCTTGTGCAATCGACCGCCTCATAAGGTGAGGTCAACCGAACCGCACAACTTAAACTTTTTAAAAGAGGGGTAAACCTATTTTTTACACATATTTAGCCCTAGTCGTTCTCCATCCCAGAGATAGTCATCACTCTTCATCCTTACCTAGTGATTTTCAAGTAGTTCATGTCCAAAAAGTCTTTGCAGTAAGTGCTTAGAGAGTTCTAAAGTAGGAGATTCCCTTCTGATCAATGCAAAATATATCGTGGTTGTCCTAAAATTGTTTGGGTAGCTTCTAGCAGTGGAACTAAGCTTTTTCAAAGGTTTAGTATGCACTTTTAACTGATGGTCATTAGAAGGAATTTGAAGCAACGGGAGTCAAGCCGTTAACCATCCTGGGGTCGTAGAAGGACCTTTAAACACCCTCTAAACGGAGGTGTATAATAGGGATAAATTTATGTGATTCTAGGTGAGAGAGAGGTATTTCAAGGATATGGCTAATTAGGACATTCAATTTAGAAAACTGATTAAAGAGTCGACTAGAGAGTTGTATGAGCGAGTTAATGCACTGAGGTTGTCCCAAATGGTTAACCTTTGGGAGGTGTTCTTTACCACTATAGGACGAGGGTATTTCTCATTGTTCTGGCAATTTTATGCTAACCTAACCTAAACAAGCTTAGACCCTACACCTTAGCTTTTCGAGTGGCAAGGAAGATGCACTTCAACAAGATTGATTGGGCAAACTGGCTTGAAGTTAACATTGGTGGTGTGTCATTGTTCACAAGGGACCAGTGATGTTCGTCAGACATGATCCCTTGATAGTAGACTCAATATGTTTTGGGATTGGAGAAGCCCCCACAAGAACTGATATGTCCTGGAGTGATGTAGGTACCCTTCATTACTCGGGTACTACATGCTCTGGCAACATATACCATTCTACCCCACAAAGGTAATAGATCAATGTTTACATATGCTAATATGCATGTATTGGCTTACATCTGGGCCAAGAGGCATATCAATTTCTCACGGATGTTACTGGACCACATATAGACATCCTTAGATGCCTCCAACATATCTCTACCTTATAGAATCCTGCTCAATCAGTATTTTGTACATCGTGGGGGTGGATGTGAGTACAGAGCTTGACATGGTGAACCCTATGAGCTTCTTTGATGTTAGGTCCCTTATGTATGTATAATATTTGTAATTGATGAGCTTAGTAAGATCTGAAGTGTAATAAATTTAAAATTAAATTGTGAAGCGGGGCCAAGATCCTTGTTAAGAAAGAGAAAATCATACTAAGTGTTATAGCAAGGATATGCTAGTCTTCAAGGATAAGGTAGTTATAAGAGGGCATTAAAGTATGAAACACTTGCAATGAGTAGTCAAGGTGATGAAGGATACATTTAGTAGGTATATGCATTACATCTAGGCTAACCTCAACCTAAACACTGGAAGTATCATGGAAGTGAGTTGGAAAAGGGTAAAAGGTGATTTAGCAATTAGTTTAAGGTACCAAATGCTATGGATGTATTGAGGATGTAGGGAGATGGATACTTAAAAAGAGGTAGGAAAGTAGGTAGGAAGGTAGGTGAGATGAATATTTATATGAACAAATTAACCAGAATCGAGTAAACAAGATAACTTTGTGTATAATGGAGATAACATAAAGGATCGACATATTATGAATAAAAGACAAAAATCATGAGTGTTCAAATAGAAAGATGTGAATTTGGAGAATAAAGAAGGGCAACAAGAGGATACTAAGTTAAGAGGCTAAACAAGGAGATTTTATCTCATACTAGGGATCACAACCAATGGCAAAGGGATGAAATAAATTGAGCTTAAGCTCTTAGAGTGTGAAATTAAGATTCCAAAGTGTTTAGATATGAGAGTTTAATGCGTATTTTCAAATGGATCAAGAAGTTGTAAGGCTACTGGGTTTCACATATGAAGTTAATGCATAGTAAGCTTTGGTGTCAATAAAATTTGAGAGTGAATTGTTTTAGGGGGAGAAGTTTTAATGCCCTAAAGTTTTAAAGGTTCAGTCAAAAACTTTAAGACGTTAAGTTATAATATGTGGATGTGCACTGGGGTTAATCCATAAAGATTTGTGATAAAACAATGTCATGAGCATGTTAAGAATGGAATGAAGGAACTAGGGGTCAAATTTCAAGGGAATCTAAGTCATATTTGCAGATGCGGTCGATCGCACAAAACCTAGCGGTTGACTAAACCTTCCAAAACATCTTTAAATAGGGAGCCATTCAAATTATCGCGAAGAAGGGGAGCAAGGGCTAGGGAAAAAAGCTTGCGATCCCATGGGGAGTGTTTAAGAGGAGGTCCATGCTGTCAAAAGTCAGGTAAATACTTTCTAGGTATTTTTGAGTAATTTCTTTCTCATTTCACTATTCATGAGGAAGAGAAATTTCATGTTGGGATTCCTAGGAATCACCACAAGTATCTATCAATCGACTATCCTCATCCTAATAAGTTGTTCGATGGCTAGGAAACTACATGCATAAAGGGTCTTTGAGATCAAGTTCATTTTGGACTTTTTCCTTGTTTCGAGCAAGAGAAATCTTACCCAAACGATCTCAAATTTTGAAACTGTTTTGAATACTAATTTTTAGTGTCATGGGGAATAATTCAAAGACATCAGTTGGACCCAAGATGCTACCAAAATGTGGACTCTAGTTTAAAGGAATTCAAGTTAGGAAAATATCTCTAAAAACATGTCATACCTCTTGAGAGTTGGTGAGGGTGTATAGGATGCAAGCTTTGTGACCTTATTGGAAAATGGATGATAGCTGTAAATAATCATAAACATAGGAGATGATAAGTGTACCTAAACTAACACCAAATTTCATAGAGTAAAAAAAACCATAACATGGGTAAATAGCTAACGAGGAAGAGAGGAAGTAAGGTCATTGAGGGGACGCAATAATCACTTTAACTTAGATTAGAAAAATTTGACAAGGCTAAAGGTTGGAAAACTCAAGGTAAGGATAAATAACAAATTGAGGAATCAATATGGAATGGAAAGGAACCAGTAAATAGAGAATGATAATTTAGTGAGTGAAGGTCACATAATATGAAGGTGAGAGCTTTGGGTAACATTGAGTGAGAGTATAAATAAAATGAGGCTAACAAGGGTGCTTAAGAGAGATAACATTAAGTGAGGTTCAAGCACTATATGATCATGTCATGGTGCATGTGTTTTATGATTAATATTTTCTTCGTGAAGTATTGGAAATTTCCTTTTTTTTTCTCAAAAAAAAAAATTTAAAATGATAGTTTTATTTGATTTCATGAATTACATACTCATTCTTGTCTAGTTGAGAGAATTTATGTCATTTCATTCAGAATGGATAAACTTATAAGAAAACCCATAGTATAAATTAATTTTGAAAAAAGCATATATCAACATGGTTGTGTTATGATTTGTCTTAAAAGTTTATGGTTATCTTGGATCCTTAGTTGTATTTGTGGTAAAAATACTAGGTGCACTTAGTTCATAACTTGTACTAGTTAAATTTATCCTGCTAGAGGGTTTGATTTCTCCATTCCCTTTCAGTTGGGTTGGTCTTAGAGATGGAGTGCATAACTGTTTTCCTTTCCTTCTTGATTGAGTTGGTCCCAGAGGTACCTCCCTTAAGTTGAGTTGGTCCTAAAGGTGAGATATTGATTTCCTCTCCAGGTGAGTTAGTTCTAGCGATAGATAGTTTAGGTTTTTCCATGGAACATTATAGGATCCCTGTGTTCTTTATTCGATGGTCATTTCAAGCTGAGATCTTAGAACCTTAGCATTTTTTTTTCCTATTCTTGAAAAATTTATTCTCCATAAATCAACTATTTAAGGCATATGACTTAGAAATATATATATTTTTATTCATCATAACATTTCAGAAAATGAAAGAGAAGAGGGAAATTAGAGGTAGTAATCGGTACTTTGAATCCATGCATACATGTTTTGTTTTTGGTTTGATTTTTTTCTCCATAAGTTACTTGGAGCTGACCCCTTTGGGAACTTTGTTTTAGTTTGTAGGTCCATCCAATATATACTTGCATTCACTAGTTTGATTCCAAAAGCTACATATTAGAAAAGGTCTTGGGAATGAGAGAGGGAGAGAGTTAAAAATGCTAAGTTGTAAATCTAAGGAATCCTAGTTTTTGTTTGTAATACAACTTTCAAAGGATTTGTTTTCATAAGACATGTTTCTTTATTTACAAAAGGATATCATTTGTCAAGATAATTATAACTACACAATTTGGTGGTAAGGTTTACTTGAGTTATAAGTCAAGACACCCTTAACCCTAGCATCGGTCATGACCCGATGAGTTGGGTCATGACACATTATTAGGAGTAAGAGTAGTAAATCATTCAACTACTAGTAGTCAAGTGCCAAATCGGTAAAGTATGCATTCTTCAATTACAAAGGAAAGGGTTGTTGTGTTATAATATCCAAGTTGCAAAATAGGGCTAAACTACCTTGGTGGATTATTTGATGAGCTAGAACTATAAGAAGTGTCTAATTAACTTAAGGGTGCAACTATGCTACCGCCCTATTTTAGGGCGGTAGCATAATCCTTTTTGTTCCCACCTCTCATTTTTTTGGTTTTTTGTTCTAATTTTTATTTTATTTTTTGGTATTAATTGATTATTTTTTATGTCATATATTTTTTTAAAATTTTTTTTGAATTTTTAACTTATGAAAAAGTAAATTCTAGAAAAATGATGAATGAATAGTACAAGAAGTGTAAGAAATTCTAAGAAAAATCCAAAAACATTTCAAAAAATTCCTAAAAAAATATAAGACATAGAAAATAATAAATTAATACTAAAAAAAATTAGAACAAAAAATAAAAAATGAGAGGTATGAACAAAAAAAGATTAGCCCATTATAGGTTCTATTGTTCAGAATAATTGTTGCTCCTATCTTCTATCCATAACTTTAACTAACTACAATGACATGGCATTAATCAAGTGTCAATTAAGTTTGATATAATAGAATATGTTACATTCAGTCAAGATATTAATTTCCACAAGACAACTCAAATAAAAATTCAAAAACATTGTAGTTCCTGATATCACTTCAACAAAACTCAACTAATATCTTTTAGGCAGTCTCTTTTTTAACCTTCAATACAATTTCAAATTAATTCTAGCTAATATATATGAACACCAAATAAGACTGCAAATGACTGACAGATGCAAGTTTTAAGGTAAAATAATAAGTTATTAGTATTGAGATTAGAGAAAAACAAAACTAATAGTTTAATTAGAATAAACATATCTTAGAAGAAGATAAATTATTGCACACTGCTCCTATTCAAACATAATTCAACAATGAAGTTTCAATGCAATTGATTAGGCATGACCTTGTAAACTTTTCATTAAAGTATAAAAGCATTTTATTTTATGTAAGGCTTCAATTCTTCAAGTTCACATGGAAGCAATCTATTACATGGATATCCTCTAACTAGTAACTGCAAAGAACTTATTATATATATTTAGTTTAGAAAACTCCTATTGAGAGAATATAACTTCATAAATCAGAATGATAATTTTGACAGTTATCGATGTTCTTATCATACCATTCATCTTTTTATTATCTTAGTTTTTTAAATCTTTTATTATATGCTAATGGAATGTTGGTTAATTAACATGATCACAATTTTTAACCCAACTAATGAGAACTTAATTGTTGATAGACTGGAGGTTAGTCACGTCTATCAATTTATTTTGTGTTTGAACCAAGAGGCTTGATATGTATACTTCTCTCCACATCCCATTCTATTATGATGCAGGCGAAGAACAATTTTATAACTCCAAACTAATATAAAAAATCAAGAGCCAAAGCACGCATAATGTGGGATGTTTCCTGAACAGGGACATCAATCTAAACTTAGAGAAGATATTTCCAAAATAACGAGTAACTTGCAGCAACCAAATTATGTATGCAATATGTTGATAACTCTTAGCATGAAGAATGAAGAACTTAATGATACAACTACACCACACGATATTGGAGCAAATAATTGAGAATTTAGTAGTTGTTTTCATTTGCATATAAAAATTCAATGCGTATTAAGAAATTTTCCTTAATTTCAAAAAGGACATTTGTTTCTTAACTTATCTCTCATTCTCCCTTTCACTCTATCTTTCTCTTTCCCTCCCATCATTTTCCAGAGCACCCACAAACGGCATCATCGTGTTCACACTGAAAGAGACCACAAAATCTCTTTTTATTGGGAACAAAAAGCAGAGAGGTTGTTTTGTGTTGTGAAGCTTTAAGGACAGCATGGGGAATTGCAATGCTTGTGTGAGGGTAGAGGTTATAAGAGAATAGTCAAACCACTCAAACCATAGGAGGAAGAAGAAAACCAAGGACAGAAGACCTAACCCTTTAGCACTGTGTTCCTAATCCACCATTTGAATATAGTTTCTAATATGAATTGTGTTCCACCAAATTTCCCATTCCAATTTTCCCATGCTTTCCTTCCTTAAATAGGGCATGAACCTAGTAGTCAAAGTACATCAGAAGCTACCCCTTCTCAACCCAAAAGAAACCATATGACTGAACAACTAAAAATAAGAAAGAAAGCAAAAAAAAAAAAAAAGAGAGAGGACAGGACAAAGAACAACAGATGGGTAAGTTGAGTATAATTTCAAGGCGAGAGTATATTGTTGTAAAACTTAAACGAAGTAGTACACTTAATCTAGGGGAATGACTTGTTATTGAATTCAGTAAACTCTGGCTATTATTTAGCCTTACAACTTCCTAAAAGCAAGATTACAACCCACTTACTATAACAGAAATGTGGTAACCAACAAAAGAAATAGTCCACTTTTATACATGGTTAAATCAAACAACCTACTCCTTGGTCAACATGGATTATAAAAACATAAATCAAAAACTAATGGAAACACCTACAAACTCGACATTCCCTCCTTTAAACTAATTACCTGCAATTATTTTAATTCTGATATTTGGTAGACTCCCAACAAACATTGAAACTATTGAAACATATCTAGCTTTACGAGCTTAGTCATCACATCAGCAACTTGCTCTTGAGTTCCACAGTAGACTAACTCCACAGTTCCCTCCTTTTTAAGATCATGCAAGAAATGGAAAAGAACATCGATGTGTTTGCAACGTCCATGTAGCAGAGGATTCTTGGAGAGCTTAATCGTTGAACCATTGTCACAAAACATAGTAGTACTATTATGTTGTGAGTGACCAAGTTTCTTACAAATCTTTCTCATCCAAATGACTTGACTAGCATAATAAACAGCTGCACAACCTCATCCTCGGTTGTTGAGAGAGTAATTATTGGCTGTTTTTTAGATGACCATGAAATAACTCCTAAGTTCATCAAGAAGACATAGCTTGAAGTGTTTTTCCTATCTTCTATATCACTAGCGTAATCACTGTCAGCATAAGCCACTAAATTTTCACTCCTTCATTTCTTGTAGAAAATCCCAAAATCGGTTGTTCCCCTCAAATATCTTAATGCCCTCTTTGCTGCTTGCAAATGTAGCTCAGTTGGCTACCCCATATATCGACTAATGAGGCTAACCACAAACATTTGATCAGGTCTGGTAGCTATTAAATACATCAAGCTACCTACCATTTGTTTGAAGAAAGTCGCATCAAACTTAACTCCATCTGCATCCTTGTAAACTTTGAACCCTGGAACTACTAGACTAAGCACTGAGTTGCTTTCTTCCATTCCAAATCTCCTCAGCACCTCCATATACTTCTTTTGACAAATAAAGATCCCTTCATATCTTTGCAGTACCTCATTACCAAGAAAGTATCTCATCCTTCCAAAATCAAAGATATCAAATTCATTCATCATCGAATTTTTAAAATCTTCAATCATAGACTCATCATCCCCAGTAAAAACAAGATCATCAATATAGATATTGACAATCAAAATTTTACCTTCTTTACTTACCTTGACAAACAAAATGTGCTCACTGTGACATTTTTCAAACCCCTCATTCACAAAATAAACTTTTATTCAGTTAAACCAGGCTCGTGGAAGTTGCTTTAGCCCATTTAGAGCCTTTTTCAACTTATACACTTTGTTTAGACTATATTTCTTCTCATAGACCCTTGGTTGTTCCACAAACACATCCTCATTTAGCTCACCATGTAGAAACGTTGACTTTACTCTAATTTATACACTGTCTAGTCCCTTTGCGCAGCAAGAGCAATAATCATATGTATTGTATCCATCCTCACCACAGGAGCAAATACTTTAGTGTAGTCAATGCCATATTACTGTGCATATCCGTTAGCTATTAAGTATGCTTTGTACTTGCCTAGCTCCCAATTTTTGTTAAGTTTTGTCTTATAGACCCACTTAACACCAATCTTTTTGGCACCAGCTGGCAGATTAATTAACACCCAAGTTTCATGATTGTCAATGGACTTCATCTTAAAGTCCATAACTATTCTCCACTTCTCATGTTTTTCTACTTCTTCAAAATGCACAGGGTCAGTAGATGTAAATAATACCAAATTAGTCATATCTTCTTCTTCAGATAAGTATTCATTGCTTTTGTAATAATTCATCCAAGCTGTTTTTCTTTTAATCCTTTCTTCATGCCCTTCTTCACTAGAACTAGATAAGCTCCCTTTATTCACATTATTTGAAGAATCAGTCCCCACTTCTTTTGTATCACTTTCTTTTTCACCGTCTTCTTCATTGACACCCCACTCTAGATCAGCTGTAATTAGCTCTTTATAACTCTTATCCTAGTCTCAACTCTTATCTTCTTCAAATCTAACATCTCGGCTTACCACAATCCTCTTTGACACTAGATCATATAGCTTGTAAGCTTTGGACTCCTCACTAACCCCCAATAATATGTAATTGAAGCTTTTATCTTTTAGCTTGGTTCTTTTGGCATCCGGTATGCACACATGTGAAGGGAATATATTTGACCATGTTAAAGACCAATTCCCCTTCTTTGGCCGTACACCTCTTCGTCACATGGGGAGGAGGTTTTTTCACAAGTTTGAACAATTCAAACTTTGCAACAACATTAGGATAAATAATTAATAAAATTAATTTTATCCAAATAAAATATTTTAGCCAAAATTTCTAATTAAATGGGATTTAATTTAATTTTAATCAACTTTTCAAATTAAATATTTGAACAATTCAAATATTAACTTAAAGTAATTAAACAAAAAATAATTACTAAGATAAATGTTGTCTAAATTGAGACAATACTTGTCTTAATTAAGACAAACATTTGTCTTAAAATTTCATTGTTGTTTAAATTAGACAATTAATGTGAGAATTATTTTTATCTCTTTGGTGAAAAAAATGTTTCCCATATTTTCAAGCTTGATTAGGACAACATTTGTCCTAAATAACTATTTGTATAAATCAAGATAACTCTTGTCTTAATAAAGACATTAGCTGAAATGATATTAAATAACTTCATCTTAAATCTATTTCAACTTAATATTGATTGAATTCTTCAAAGCTAGGTGGGAATCCATTTGGACATAGGAATTTCAAGCTCTAATAAATTTGGGATTATTTTAATCTCATTAACATAATCCAGTTTTATTAATCAGGAAGTCATTTCACTAAAGACTCGTGATTGCACTTTTGATAATGCCTATAATTACTAAAAGTCAATGTTGAACATTGATTTGTCTAATTTGCAAACCTAGTATTTGTGAACCCTCATAGTCATCAATTGATACAAGATAAAATTACCATTTTACCCCATTATGTCAATTTTGTCCCCTAATCTTAGATTTCATCCAATAATGACCAGATAATCTTTTAGAACTTCTTTGAAATTATCTCGAAATGATGAGTAGCTAATTCATCATTTTACTGGGCCCAAATATGTCACTTGTCTTCTTGAAATCACCAAAAGTGATGTAATGCTACTAACTCAATTTCTTGGATTTATGTTCCCAAATGTTCACTTTCACTATGATTCCAACATACAGAGTCTTGACCAATGTCACAGAATGATCGTGCCCCATAATATATCAAGGATCAATTGTAAACATATAATTTTGTCCAGTTATTTCATCACTTTACTATATTCATTTTATTTTATTCTATTTTACTTTATTTTAGTTTAGTTCATTTTATTTTTATTTTATTGTCTTATTTTGTTTTGTTTCGGGATCACGTCCCAAACCAAATCCCTCTTTATTTTTCAGAAAATGCTTAGCCCATTTAAACATCGAGCCCCATGATCTAGCCCAACACAATCTTTAGCCCAACCACTTACAACTTGATCAAACCCACTCTCATTTTATCTAAGCCCATCAAACTAGTTCAACCATAAGCCAATCCCTCTTCTTCAAACCCTACCCACTTATCCTCTTCATTTCAACCCATCATGATGTCAACCATTTCTCTCTTCAATATACTCTCTCCATCTTCATGCAATCCCCATCCTCTAGAAATCTCTCTCAATCCATCTCACCCACGCTTGGCACCCACTTTCTGCACAACCACTCTTCCTCCATCCCTCTCCATCTTTACATGGCACCCTAGCCATTCCTCATTCTTTGAACCCTATCTTCTTCACGCTATCACTGTCACAGTGTAGCAGGGAAGAGGTGACGTTGCTTTGCTATAAATGGAAGGAAGACCAAGAGAAAAAAATCAATAGCAGAGAGATCACAAAACCAAAAGAGGAATTTGGATGTAGTAGACAGAGAGGATTGAAAAATATTGAGAGTGGGTAAGGGAAGAAAAATGGTATTTTCAAGGACGAATTAAAGGTAACATCCTTCCACATTTTTATTTTTTCCTTGTTTGTGCAAGTGACTAATTTTCTGGGTGAGGAGCTATGATGATATAGTTTTTTTTTTGAACCCACATGCAAAAGGGTATTTGATGGTCTCTAATTCCAGCCATGCATTCAGAGTTTATTTTTTCAAAAATGATTTTAGTTTTTGCTAGTCCAAAATTTATTTGTTTCGAAAGAATGATTTTGGTTTGATGGTTCCTAATCCTTTTGTTTCGAAATAATGATTATGGTATGATGGTTTAGAATTTATTTGCTTTGAAATTATGATTTTGGTTTATGGTTCACAATATGTCGTTTCGAAAGATGATTCTGGTTTTGATGGTTCAAAATTTAGTTTTTCGAAGACTGGTTATGGTTTTTGTTGGGTTCATAATTTATTTGTTAAAAAAATGATTCTAGTTTTAATGGTTCATAATCTATTTGCTTCAAAAAAATGATTCTGGTTGTCTAGTTATTGATCAGTTTGCTTTGAAATGATGGTTCTTAGCTTGATGTTCATAATCTGCTAGTTTTAAGTTGATTCTAATTTGGTTACATAATATGTTGTTTCAACAAAAAAATCAATTTGGATTTGATGGTTTATTAAGATATTTTAATAATGGGTCTTAACCTACTGTTTAGAAATTGATTTCAAACCTATAATATTTTGAGGCATTAAATACTCTTTAGCTCCTGAGCTCACAATTTCTTGTACTATACAGTCCCCATTTGTATGTTTGATGTATTATTTTTCTATTTGGTTATGTGCTTGTGTACATGAATATTATTTCTTTTAAATTAGCCTGTATAAGTTTTGTTGTTTGATCATTATTTTTTTTTGTCTCTTGTACATAAACCCTCTTACCAATCCATTTCATATAATTCATTTTCACTATATTACCTTCATTAAAAATACTAAAAAAGGTGCATACATATATATAGGTGATGAAGCTTTTAAATCAAAAGGCTTCAAAGGCTTAATCTCTTTTTGTCATATGTTAAAAGGTTTAATCACCTAGAAACTGCAGTTTTGAACATCTGGTAAACTAGTGGACCCCAAAGGTCTAAATCCTTATGTTTTGTTCAAGTGGAATATGACAGGAAAATTTGAAAGCTCAATGGGAAAATGGTGATTCTTTTGTCAAAAACAGAAAAACAAAAAAAAGGCCTAATAGAGTTGTTTTCAAACTAGGATTACAAAGGCCCAATAGGGTTATTTCAAAATAGGGTTCCAAAGGTCCAATTGAGTTATTTTAAAAAGGGGGTTTCTAACCCAATTCTCCCTAAATGGCTCCAATGGCCCAATTAAATATTTTCAAAGTGGACTTTAACAAAAGCCTATACTCTTGTAAATTATTCTTTTTTTAACCAGAAAAGGAATTTAGTAATCTTGTTTTCACCCCATACTTTTCAAAAAAATGGCGTTTGTACCTCAAAAGATGTAGTAATCTCATGTTGTCCCACTATTTTCACAACATCTCATTTTGTCCCATTATTTTCATAAAATTCATTTTTGTCCTAATATTTTTGTAATTTTATCTGGGCCCCAATACATTCAGAAATTCTATTTTGGCCTCAAACATTGCAAAATATTTCAGTTTCATGTCAAAACTCTTCAGAAATTGCATTTTTGACCAAGAGTAACAAATGTCTTATTTAAACATTATGTGGAGAATTGTTTTCCCATTTTGTTAAGCTTTTTTAGAAATTTTGTTTCTCATATTGTCTTATTTCTTCCATAGGCATTCAATGGAGGTACATATTCCCTAATGACCTAATCTTCAAAGGTCCTTTAGTGGAAGTTTATCTTCTTCAAAGTCTTAACCTTAATGGGCATTCAATCGAGGTATACACTCCCCAATGTTCTAATCCATTTTCTTGGCTTTAAGCAAAAATTTAATTTCCCCTAATGTCTTAATATTTTTAGGCAAGAAATCATATATCTCTCCTAATCAACTTATCTAAATATCCTGAGCTATGTTGAACTTGATCCTTTTTGCAGTACGTAGGCACTTATTTGGTAAGGCAAGTCTTGTTCTTTCTTTCTTTATCTTTGTCTATTATTATCGTATTAAAAAATGGGGTAATTAAAATACATTAAATTTTTAAGCAAAAGCAATTTAGGATAACCATCCTTAGGGATGAACGTTATGGGTGCCTAACATCTTTCCCATATGTAATTAGACTCTTGAACCCTTTCTTTGGTTCCAAGGGCCAGTTTTCATTTCTTTTTTAGGATCCTAATTATCCTTCTAATTAATTAGTAGCACTCCATTTTTTTTCTCTGCATTTTCCCTTACATGTCAAAGTCATAAAATGATGGCTTTTCACCGGCCATTACATTGTGATAGTTTGGCAACTCCACTAGGGATAGTTGGAGAGTCAAACCCTTCATAGGTTGTTTGTACTTTGTATGATTTTAATATATTATTTTTCTTCCTCACCCTTTTGTTGTTTTTAATCATTTGCTTCAGCATGTAAATATTTGCTTTAATTGTTGTACCTAAGTTATTTTACTGAAATTATGGGTGTATTTGTTTAATTGTTTTTCATATAGCATGAACTGTTGAAACCATAGGATAGATGACAATAATTGCAATATCTGCTTACACCCTAGTGTAGAAGACAAATAACTACTCTTTTTTGTTTTTTTTGGGTTTTGTTTTTGGGTAAGCATTAGGATAAAGGTTTGTATACTCTTTACACACAATGTGCACCATACACATCCCTCGAACACACTTATTAGGCTCTATACCCGGGTTTGTGTAAACCCTAGGAGAGAAATGAAGGTGATGTAGTGATGCCTATTGGGATTCCTTCCCCTAGGTAATCATAAAAGCCTTTGCTTAGATTGTAAACTCTTTTGGTTAGTTGGTTCATGTGGAGGCTTTGTCCATCCATGCAATCATACTAGGAAGTCGAGATCCTCACTATTTTAGTGAAGGCAGTTTTTTCTAGAGCCAGTTATTATGAGGATTACAAACCCACTAGGAAATCAATGCCCTACTAAACAAACCATAGAAGCTACTCTACTTAAGGTAGATCTATTTACCCTAAAACCAACCTACTTAGGACAATAAAGGGCACGCACTCCCCCTTTCAATACAAGTATTTATCGTATCACATTATCATAATCAAAGTTCTCCCTCACATGCATTTAATTTGAAATCTCATTTTTTTATTATTGCCATTATAGGTTTGCTATCAAGATTACTAAATATTTAAAACCAAAGATCGGCATTAAAGATAAACATAAGTACTAGTTAGAAAAAGAGTGGTGTTACAGCATAGATGGTAGCTCTAGATAAAATAAGAATCATAGAGAAGTCATTACCCAGGATGTTCTGAGAATCAATAGAAAATAAACATGGCAAGATTCTGTATTTGATCAACATATCGGTTCAATCCTCAACCATTGTTGCTATACAAAAAATCTAGGATTTGTCTCTTAGAAGCTTCACTTTACCTTATGCCCATCTCACTCCAACCCTAGAAGAATATGGAGCAATGATTAATTTGCCTATGTTGCACCAAGATTTTCTTCTATTCGGGCAGAAGCATATAAGACAAATTGGTGGCTGACTTCTTGAACAAAGATACCACCGAAATTTAGTCTAAAATAGCCAAGAGAGGACAGACAAAGGGGTTACCTCAAGCATATCTTGAAAAGTACCTAGAAGGATTGCTCAGGGAGAGACAATGGGCTTTAGATGCAGATGTGCTAACAATAATTATATATGGGATAATATTATTCCCTTTGGCAGTTGGTTTTGTAGGTAGAGGAGCCATCAGTATTTACTACATAGTAAATGGTATCAACCTAATACTTGCCATATTGGCAAAAACCTTCCTTACCTTTAGCTTTTGCAAAGAACATCGTGGAAGGAAACTTAAATGTTGTTTGCCCATGCTATACATTTGGATGGTTGCGCATCTGTTAGAAAAATTACCTAATTCAAGAATGTTGAATTTGAGACCATTTGATTTCTTCACAACCTTAAGAATAGGAGACCGGAGTACAATGAGTGGGAACAATTGCTACACAATGCTAAGAATGAGAAAATTCTGTGGAGTCCTTGGTGGAAGGGTGATGAGATCATATACAGTTGTGGTAGTTTCCTATTTGTCCCTTTAATGTGTATCATAGGTGCATTTCTTATTCCTTGATAGTGATACTCAGGCAATTGGCTTTTCTACAAAAAGTGCCAACTCAAATAATAACCGAGCGGTATCACTTTTATTAAGGACAAGAAGAAAATAATACCTTAATTATGAAAATTAGGCATGCTTAAGATGATAAAAGAATCAAGGGAAAATCAAAATTTGAGAAAATGAGTACAGGCACTACTGATGAGTATTACGAATGGGTAGAGAAAAAACAAGAGGATCTCCCACCTGCATGGCAGTTACCAGCTACCTCTGAATAATAACAAAGAACAGAGATTAAAATAGGAACTTTAGAATCAAATATGATGATAATCAAAGAAAAGAATTAAGGCTTAACCCAGGAGAATGAGATTTTGAATCAAAGAGTGAAGGAATTAGAAAGAAAAGTCTGAATAGTTAAAAGAAACCTCCAACAGAACCAAGAACTCTAGATGCAAGACTCGGTGCAAGCTAAGAAAATTTCCAAGCACATGGAAAGCAATGAGATCTAGGCTAGAAAAAAAATTGAAGTAGGCAGACAATCTGGTCACCCAAGAGTGATAACTAATATCATTCTGAAAAAAAATTTAGCAGGCGCAAGAGCAGAGATAGCGTACCCGAATAACATGAACCATGTTGTCCTTAATATGATTGAACTAGTGTCAGCAGAATGGAAAAATTATTACCATATGCTTTATGATGTAGCTATCTGACTCTTAGAGGCTTGCGAAGGAAAGCGTAGAGAAATGTAAGATAAGCTATCAGAGTTCATTGAAAAGTTTCACTGAGTAGAGGTAACAGTGCCAAGGACTTCTCCGATTTATTTGCTTTCCTAGGTTTATGTAAAGAGCTAATTAACCACCTGGACAAATGTGTTTGAATTATGAACAATGTACTATTTTGGAATCAATGAATGAAGTAAAGATCTTTTGTTCCCATCTACGTATTTAAGCATTTCTCATGTGATGATTTACAATTTTCATTGGGTTATTCCCAACCATGTTTTTTTTTGTGGAGTACTGTACTTCCAACTAAAGGCATGAGCTAGACGTCATTGCGGTTATCTAAATAGTCCAAATGATGACCTAGCCTTTTGCAGGCTATACCCACGTGATAGTTTCAATCATCCCTGGGTGGTCACTAACTATGTTTGTCTTTGTGAAGTATTGTACTTTCAAAAGAACATAGGTTTGGAATCTCATGTTCACACCATCTACCCATATTTGTGTGATAGTAATCCCTAAATATCGTATACCGTGCTTTCCTTTGTGGGGTATTATACTCTCAATAGGAATGAGGTAAAAAACAAATCTTAATGCCAATTTTTTCTACTAAAAATAGTTTGAACACAAACAAGGCCAAACCATTAATGATAATAAAAGTTTAATCAGGCATTAATAAGGAACATAATTCCACTTTATTTTCTTCAGGAAATAAACAATCAATCCATCATTGCACCCCGAAGGAAAAGGCCAGTTAAGATTCCCAATCTACCTGTCAAATTTATACTAGGTCAGTTGCTATGTCAATTAAGATGTCTAATGCTGAAATGTTCAGAAGTTAGAGAATCGCTTGGATTAGTTACAAGAACAGATGTCTAAGTTCATGGAGTTAATGATAGAGAACATAAGAAATAAGCAAATGGCACCGCCACAATGAGAGACATTCCATATTGGTCAGGAATCGGGAATGCCAAGAATGACCAGCAACATCCCACAGCCATCGCCAGTAGCCATGTTCCCACGGGAGAAGGGAATATAGCTCCGCATGGTATGTATGGGTTTAAGCAAGTGCTAGTTGTTTCTGTAGCAACAGAGGAAGATTTAGAAAAAAAATGATGAGTCTTTGATCAAATTCACCAAATTGAAGGAAAATTATGCGCTCTATAAGGGATGGGAGCATTTGGAGCCATTAGTGTTAGAGAATTACAACTGACCCCTGGCGTTACTATATCGAAAGATCTTAAGGTAAGCAATTCAAAAAGTTTGATGAAAATATTAACCCCCAATATCACCTAAGGTCATACTGCACTAAAATGGCGGTCGCTGGGGACAACGAGAAGTTATTATTCAACTTCTTTCATAAAAGTTTGACAAGTGCTGCTTTGCAATGGTATATGATGCTAGATCATTCTAGGATGGTCAAGAGGATCTAGCTGATGCATTCCTTAAGCAATATTGTTTAGTCTTGATACAGCCCTAATCAGGGAACAGCTGTAAGTAATGCAAAAGCGAGGGAAAGAAACTTTCAAGGAGTATACTCAAAGGTGGAAGAAAATGGCTTCTGAGGTTCAACCCCCAATGGCAAGTTTCAAAACATGTTCATATTTCTTGGGAACCTTGGGATTTCCTTACGTAGAGTTCATGGCGGGAAGTGCCTTTAATGATTTCTCTAATCTCGTTAACATAGGGGAAAAGATAGAAGTTTTAATCCGAAATTGAAAGATTCAAGTTAGAAATAATGACTCCAACGAATTAAACGAAAAGAAAAGCTTTACATATAAAAAGAAGGAGCCTCAGGTCAGTTATTTACAAGACAACCGGTAAAATTACCAGAATGACTGACGTCCTTATTATCAAAATAGGAACCAAGGGTATTAGTCTAACTATAACTCACAAAATAATCAACAATAGATACCTGCACAAGGATGGAACAATTTCCAACAGAATAGACGAAATCAAAACTCAGAACCATTCTTGGATTTCCAAATGACCAACAAGAAACTATATAAGAAGTTTTTTTACGGTCGATTTATCAATTCGATACCTACCGAACCTGTCTAACCCCCTTACCTGGCATAGTATAAGCCAAGTGAACAATGCATATATCACTATAGTGTGGCAGGACACTCAATAGAAAAATGTTAGATGTTTCAAAGACAAGTCATGAAGCTAATCAAGATTGGAGCCCTGAAGATGAACAACATAAACCCTAACATTAACACCAATCCCTTTCCCAATCATCAAGAAAATAATCAAGTTAGCACCATTATAGAAGGATGGGGATTCGTAAGAAATGTGACAGAAATAACAATGGCTAAGCGTCAAATTTTTGAGAACTTAAATTTAGCAGGATTCAATATTGGGGAGCCTAAAGAAATAGAGTCCAATGAGGAATATTTGTATTCTGATGTCCAATATGTTTATCATCAATTAGCCAAGGGGCATGACATAGAACAATGTAAGGCATTTCAGCCCGCGTTACAAAGATATATTACCTTGGGAGTTTTATAATTCTTAAGGAAAAAGCAAACAAAAAAAATTGATGTGATTAGTAGAGAAATGTTCTTCCCCAAACCTCTAACTCTCACAGTGAAGCAAGAACCTTTAGTAAATACTGTGCCAACTCCAGTCATGGTAATCAACGCACTAGCCCTATTCCCCTATGAAAGCAACAAAGCAATCCCTTGGATATACAGCCCAACAGTGACCATCCAGAATCCTACAGCACCCATAGAGTAGTTTATGAAGCAAGATAGAGAAGAGGAGAACAACACAAACCACTTAGCGGTGGGAAATGTAACCCGAAGTGGTAGGATTAATGCCTAAGAAACTTCAGAAATCAAGAACAAAGGAAAAGAAGTAATAATTGAGATTGTACCAGAGCCAAATCTTGGTCAAGAGGATGAATTTATCAAGATTTTGAAACAAAGCAAATACGACATTATAGAACAGCTAAGAAAAATTCAAGCAAAGATTTTGTTCCTGTCACTGATTCTTAGTTTAGTGGCATATATGAAAGCATTGCAAAAAGTGTTGAATCAAGTCTACATTGCTCCTAATGTCATCCCATAGAAGTTTGAAGGTTTGATGAATTATGTGAGGGTGTCTAATATGATTCCTTTTTCAGAAGAAGATTCAAGTGCATAAAGGAGCAAACATAATATGGCCCTCTACATTATAGCAAAATGTGAAGGGTGTATCATTTCAAACGTCTTAGTAGATAATGGTTCTTCATTAAATGTGTTGCCATACTCCACACTGTTGCAACTATCGATCAATGTTGAAAGCATGCAAATTAGCAACCTCATAGTGCAAGCATTCGATGGCACTAGGAGAGAAGTTAAGGGATACATCACCTTGAATTTGGAAACCGGTCCTAGTACTTCTAGGCAATGTACTAGGTGATGGACAATGAGCCTTCATATATACTATTATTGGGAGGACCTTGGATTCATGTAGTGGGAGCCGTGCCTTCTTCCTGGCACCAAATGCTCAAATTCATCGATAGAATGAAGGTCATAACTGTCCGAAGTGAGGAAGAGATGTTGATTTCTAAACCATCATCAGTCCCTTATGTGGACGCCAATGATCAGGACTTGGGGAATTCCTTCCAAGCTTTGAAAATTTCTAGGAAAGTAACTATAATTAGGCAACCCACCAAGCCTAGGAACATAGTAGAGGAAATCATGAAAAAGAGTGGCTACCTGCCAGGAAAAGGTTTAGGCCGAGATTTGCAAGGCATACTTTCACCTATCGAGGTCATCGAGAATGTAGGATGCCAAGGTTTGGGGTACGAATTCAAGCCTGAGAAGAAGAGTGGTGGGGGCATACCTCATATTTGCAAGACTTTCATCAGCACATCATGTTATACAGCAAGACAGGGATGTGAACACTCTAGGAAGCAGAGAAGGTTATAAAAGTTAGATCAAGCTAGACTAAGGGGGCCAACCACCAGACAATTAGGATGCTAAGCGATCCCAGACATATACACCCTAGAGTAATATTTAGCTTAAAAACTTTTTGGTTCATTTGGCTGATGTCCAAGGCTATGTTGAACATGACTTAAAATGTTGGACTTTAATTATCCAATGAAATGAAATATCCAGTTTGTTTTATCACTTCTATTATTCCACTATCTTTATTTCACCTGTCAAATTTCTTGATTCTTCTTTATTTATTGTCGTGGTTCAGGGAAGTTGTTTCCTCCCAAAATCCTCGCCATTATGAAATTACTCAGCATCTAATAATTGATTGCCATGTTGAAATTGATATGTATGATTATGACAAAGAAGATAATGAAATAGTAGAAAGATTTTCCAAGATAATCGAATCATCCAAAAGAGGAATAGGCCCCCATAATAAGCAAATCATAATAATAAATTTGGGAACAAAAGAGGACAAGAAAGAACTCAAGCTTGTGAATAACTCAGAAGATGAACAAATTATTGCGCTTCTCAAAGAATTCATTGATATTTTTGCTTGGTCCTACCAAGATATGCCAGGCCTTAACCCCCAAATAGCAACACATCAAATTCCTTTAAATCCAAATTACATGTCTACAAGAAAAAAATTGAGGACAATGAGATTGGAGCTATCCTTGAAAATTAAGGAAGAAGTAATGAAACAAATATAATTTAGTTTTATCAAAGTAGCTCAATACCCGGATTGGATAACAAATATAGTACATGTCCCCAAGAAAGAAGAAGAAGTAAGGATGTGTGTAGACTATAGAAAATTGATTGAAGCAAGTCCTAAGTACGATTTCCCTCTGCCTCACATTGATGTGTTGGTATATAAGATGACAATCAACCTCAGATATTCATACATGGACAGAAACTCAGGGTATAACCAGATTCACATGGACAAAGCAGATAAAGAGAAAATAACTTTCATCACTCAATGGGGAACTTATTGCTATAGGGTAGTGCTGTTTCTCTCAAGAATGATAGAGTTACCTATCAGAGGGCCATGGTGGTTTTATTCTATGATATAATACACAAGGAAATATAGGTGTATGAGGATGATATCCTGGCCAAATCAAAGGGTGAGAAAAGTCATGTGGTAGATTATGAAAATTATTTGAATGATTGAGAAAGTACATGCTTCCTTTAAACCTGAAAAAATGCATATTTGGGGCCTCATCCAAAAATTTGTTAGGCTTCATTATGAGCTTAAAGGGAATCCAAATTGACCCTGACAAAATTAAGGCTATTCAAGATATGCATTTCCTGCAAATAGAGAAAGAAGTCAGGAGTTTTCTTGGAAGGCTCAATTATATCTCCTGATCCATTGCCAATTTGACTCACACTTGTGAACCAATATTCAAAGAACTGAGAAAGCATAATCCTGGAGAATGGAATGAGAAGTGCCAAGAAGCTTTTGACAAAGCAAAGTCCTATTTGCAAACTCCACCTATTTTAATGCCACCCAATCCAAGTAAACCTTTACTGTTATATCTTTTTGTTCTCCCAATGTCAATGGGAGCGATGCTTACTCAACACGAGGAAAACAGTAGAAAAGAAAGAGTAATTTACTACTAGAGTAAGAAGTTCAATGAATGTGAAAGTTCATATAGCTCAATTGAAAGGACATGTTGTGCTCTTATTGGACTGCCAAGAGACTTCATCAGTATATGGCCTACTATACTACCTTATTGGTTTCCAAAATCGATTCGTTGAAATATGTCTTTGAAATATGACACTTATCTAGAAGAGTCAGCAAATGGCAAGCTATACTATCAGGGTATGTATCAAATACATCACGGCCAAGGTGGTGAAAGAAAGTGTCATTACGAATCATTTGGCAGATAACCAGGTGAATGAGCATCAATTAATGTATTCTAAATTTCCAGACAAAGATATTCTGAATATTGAGGAATCTGAAGACGAAGAAAATTGGAAGATGTATTTCGATGGGGCAGCAAAAGTACATGGAAATGGTCTAAGAACTGTCATCATTTCTCAAAAAGAAAATTAGTTTCTAGTCGCCATAAAGTTAGATTTTGATTGCACAAACAATATCACCAAATACAAAGTTTACATTAATGGATTATAAGAAGCTCTAGCCATGAACATAAAGAAGTTGGAAGTATTTGGTGATTCTGCCCTCATTATTTATCAAGTTAAGGGAGAATGGCAAACATAGGATGAAAAATTAATACCAAATCAAAAATATTTGTTTAAATTGATCAAAGAATTTGAAGAAATCTCCTTCATGCATATGACTAGAGATAAAATCAATTTACTGATGCACTGGCAATGTTGGCTACCATGATCAAATTGGACCAAGGAAGTAAAGTCCTGCCCATTAATGTCAAGTCCAGAAATAAGCCGGAATACTATCTCAATATCGAGCAAAGTATGGAACAACCAAGGTATGAAGACGTCAAATGTTATGTCTAGACTCAACAATACCCAGAGGTTATAGATGAGAATGACAAGAAAACCATTAAGCGATTAGCAGCCAATTTCTTTTTGAGCGAAGAAATCCTGTATAAAAAAGGCTACAATAGGATGTTACTTCATTGTATGGATGATATAGAGGCATAAACAATCATGGTAGAAATACATGAAGGTGCCTGTGTGACCCACGCTTACGGACATATGATGACATGTCAGGTTCTAAGGTGAGGCTACTATTAGACTACTATGTAGAAGGATTGCATCAATTACTGCCGAAAATGCCACAAATGTCAACTTTATTTGAATGGAATTAATGCTCTACCATTTCTATTGCATAACATGATGCCCTATGGCTATTCTCCATGTGAGTTTAGATATGAATGGACCCATCAATCCCAAGGCATCCAATGGGCATCGTTTCATTTTAGCAGATATTGATTACTTCATTAAATGGGTCAAAGCTACATCTTATGTCTCAATCACTTTGAAAGTGTTCCTAAAATTCATGAAGCTCAACATCATATGTTTGTATGTGGTTCCAGAGAGAATAATCACTCATAATGCACCCAATTTGAATAACTCTGAAGTCAAAAATCTATGTGAACAATTCCAGATTAAACATCATAATTCAGTGTCATACATATCCCAAATGAAGAGGGCGGTAGAAGTGGCCATTAAGAACCTCAAAAAAATAGTGGAAAAAATGATAGTCAATTACAAGGATTGGCACGAAAAGTTACCATACCCACTCGACACATATTATACCTATGTGAGATCTTCAACTGGGGCAACACCATATTCATTAGTATATGGGATGAAGGAAATGACACCGATTAAGGTAGAAATTCCATCTTTAAGAGTATTTATGGAAGTATAGCTTAAGGAAGCTGAATGGGCTGAAACTCGATATGAGCAGTTAAATCTAATAGAAGAAAAATGATTGTCTGCCATATGCCATGGAAAGTTGTACCAAAAAATGATGGCTTTTCACCAGCCATCATGTTGTGACAACAATGGTCATGGACACGAGTCTATAATCCATCAGGATTTAGGTTCTACCATTAGCGGATGCTTTCTGTGTGAGTTTAAGTTCAAAGCAATGGTATTAACTTAAAATTGATATCCCACTTGATTCCATTTCATTTAATAGTGTCATTACCTAAAGTATACTACTTTAATGATTTAAGATTCATCATTCTTAGAAAAGAATCTCATTCTTTCTATGGACGTAATTTGGACACTATAGTCTTAATTAAACAAAGTGACCAACTCTAATTAGTGACTGTGAATATTTTTTTAGTTCATCCAAAGATACATATCTCCTTTTGAATAACCCTTATGCAAATGTATCTTGGTTTATTAGAATCTAGGAACCTTAATAGATAGAAAATAAAGCTTACATAAATAAACTCTTTATTTATTAATATTAAAATGTATTTACTTCAAATTAGTAAATATAACTTGCTTTTCAGGGCAACATATTTCCAACACAAAGGATAAGGGATGTCATAGTACTAGCACTAGCTTGATTATAATTGTAAGAAAAAGGGTAATTATGCAATGAGGGCAGTGAACACAAGGCAATGAAGTTAAACGATGGAAACTTTCAATGGTGTTGTGTTATGGGGAGTATTTTTTAGTGTGACAAGAGTGCATAATTAAGAACAACATAAAAATTGCTATGGATGCAAAGAAAATGAAGGTAAAATGGGGAATTTAAGTGGAGAGCAAAGAGACTTATAGTAGATTTGACGCAAAGTAAGTATGTTATTTGAAAACTTTTAGGGTACATGAGTTAGGGTTAAAACAATTTGTTGAGGATCCCTGAAGACTTGTGACCAATCCTTGAATGTCCGTCAACCAGCTTTGCTTTCTAGGGAGATTGTCAGTAACATAATTTGTACTAGGGTAGGAAACAAAAGATTGAATGAGTCTCGCTTATACACCTACATAAAATAATACATTACTCTAGGAGAAGACTGATGAGTTGAGAAAAGAAAGAACAAGGAGAATAAATATGTGAGTAATAAATTGACAAATTAAGGAATCAAAGAATCATGTTTACAGTAAGATTTTCTTAATTGTGTCAAGAGAAAATATAAAGAGGCTACCATATTTTATTTGTAAAATATGCAAACAATTCCCCTCCCATTGAAGGGATAAGAAGAATTATTAGTAATCTTAGCAAGAACTAGTAATTATAAGAACAAACAAGGAGGAATCTCAAAGAAAATAATAACATAGAGTTAAACCTAAGTAAAGGGGGTAAAATATTGAATTCAAGTAAGATAAGGCATAGTTGGTGCACAATGAGAATCAAGAAGATAAAAGTTAAGAAATGGAGATATGAGTAATCAAGATTGAGTGGAAGCATGGATTTGATGGGTGAGCATATGGGCCTGCTCAAGACCCATATTGATGGCATGAATTCCCATTTAGGCTAAATGGATACTTAATAGGTGGAGATTCTTGAGTATGTTTGGTGTTAGGGCCATTAGTTATGTAGAGGGCTAGAAAATGGTGATTCTTATATATGTTTTGAATTGAAATGTAATATAGTAGGATCTGATGTATGAAAAACATAGCAATGAATTGAAGATAAATGTAATGCATTGTTTTATCGAGTTTTGGAACTAAAGGAGCACTGTTAGAGTTGTTAGGTTATTTATGAAAAGTTCTAGGTTTCTATGGTGGAATGATGTTTCATTTAGTTACAACCTTTTGGAGTACGAATAACTAATGTAATGAGATGAAGACTAATTAATATGAGTTTAAGAAAAATGGAAAGGATCATGTAAAGGAATGAAAACTCTAGTTATCATGGTAAATGGTATAGTGGCCTATAACATAGTGAAGTGAACAATTAGTATAATTGCAAAATGGTCAACAACGACTTGAAGGGAAACTAATATGTAAACAACTAAAACCAAAGAAAGAGGAGCCAAAGAGGGACTAAAAATTGTTAAGAGTCATCATGGCCAAATGGGTGGGTGAAAAGTGATATTTAAGTTACAAATGGAAATTGATATTGATACCACAAACGAAATGAGATTTTTCACTATGTGCGATCCCCTAGTGCATTAGGGGATTACTGTGTAGTGAAGTTTAAGGATGAATTTTACTAAAGGAGAGAATTGTCATACTCAGTCTGTAGTTAGGTTTAAAAAGAGAAAGTTAGATATTTTTATGATGAATCTTGTTCTCGGGGTATAAAAAGCTCATAACTAACTTTTGAATTCGTCGTAAGCTTTTAAAGGATAGGACCTTTGTAAAAGTAGTATTTGCAGCGAAGGTGTTTTGAGGTCAACAGTCAATCAGTGCCCTAGAGCTATTCAACTAGACCTTGCTAATGCTAAATCTTTAAAGCCTCACGTAGGAGGAAAATTGAAGCACATATTGGCATTTTGGACAAGAGTTCAGAGGGCTCTGCTAGGACATCTTGAGTGAAATTGTTTAGTGTAAGTTTTGTCCTTTAATTTGTGTTTTTATGGTGTTAGTATCCCCTAAAACATTCTTTTTACTTCTCCTTAAGTGTGGGATTGTGGTGTTTTAGGGTTTAAGCTAAGTTTCTTACTTAAGAAGGCTCATTTGAGCTATTAGGACCTTAAGGTAAGTTCTTCTTAGCACCATTCCTAGACTTGATTCATGTAGTGATTCCCTAAATTGTATCTAACCCTAACCCTCAAAGGCCTCTAATTTGAGGTTTTTCCTTTGGTTGAGTTATAGCTCTTATTCCTGATTGTTGGATCTAGTTATTTATCCTAAGTGTTTACTGTACAAGGATGGGGTTTTAAAAATTTTTAAATATTCAAGCTTGCAAATAGGCAGAAACAAAACACATAAGTAAATAACTCACAGCTAACATGAGAAGTAAAATAGATAAGAGTACTACATGCCTCTTGTAGTCACTTTAACCTTGTAATATACTTCCCAACCAAGTGCATTGACCGCCTATTCTTTGGGAAGTACTAATCCACGAAACCTACGGTGAATAGGCTCAATGATTGGAATAAAAACAAAAGATGAAAGAAAAATAATTAATAACTTTCAAAGAAAATTAGAAATCCTTCCATTTTCTTTCAAGTACGATGTGTAAAATTCTATGAAGGCACTTAAAGCAAAACTCACATTTTCTTTTAGTTTTTTTCTCTTAAACTTTGGTCCACAAAGCTCTCTCATCTCCCAATCTAGTTAGACGGCTAGAAGAGGGAGAGGTTGCATATGTATAGTATACTAATCCTAGGTCATGTGAGAGCATTTGTCTGTAATTCAAAAACTCAATTCCTAACCATTAGGGATTTACATGCCTACTAATGAGGAATATTAGATAATCAAATTATCTGACAATTTATCAATTAATAATCATATCATTAATTTTGTTAATAACATTAACATGTGGAACTTTATAATTGGTCATTCTTTGAATATAAAATTCAAATAAAGAATTTTATTTAATTAAATCCCTTTAACTTAGTTAATCTCCTAGTGAATTTAGGCTATCCTAAAGATTAAAACTCTTCTAATTTTTAATCCTCTATTCACTAAGATAATTAGGAGGGAATCAATTCCCCTCCTTTTTGGGCGTGCTCTTTTCCATCATATGTCGATGAGGTTATCTTGCAAGTTTGAAAAATTCAAACTTTACAACAATATTTTGATAATTATATAAATTAATTTTATCAAAATAAAGTAATATGGCTAAAAGTCCTAATTAAATGAGGATTTAATTTTATTTTAATCAACTTCTTTAAATTAATTAATTTGAACACTTCAATTATTAATTCAAAGTAGACTAATTAAAATAATTACTTAAGATAAAAGTGATCTAAATTGAGACAACACTTGTCTTAATTCAAACAAACCTTTGTATTAAAATTTTATTGTCTAATTAGATGACTATTGTTTAATTTAAATAGCTAATGTAAGAATTATTTTTATCTTCTTAGTGACAAAATGTTTCTCACATTTTCAAGCATGCTTAGGACAACATTTGTCCTAAAATAATTCTTTGTCTAAATTAAGACAACTCTTATCTTAATTAAGACATTAGTTGAAATGCTATCAATAAACTTTATCTTAAATTTATTCCAACTCAATGTGGATTGAATTATCTAAAGCTAGGTGGGGAATCCATTTGGACATAGGAATTTCAGGCTCCAACAAACTTGGGATTATTCTAATCTCGTTAAGATACTCTAAGTTTATTAATCATGAAGTCACTTCACCAAAGACTTATGATTGCACTCTTGATAATTCTTAAAATTATGAGAAGTCAATGTTTAACATTGATTTGTCCAATTTACAAACCTAGTGTTTGTGGGGCCTTATGGCCCATTGACACAAGGTAAAATTATTGTTTTACCCCTTAAGTCAATTTTCTCCCTTGTTCTCGGATTTCATCCGATAAGTGACCAGATAATCTTTTAAAACTTTTTTAAAAATTATATAGAAATGATGTATAGCTAATTCATCATTTTACTAGGCCCAAACATGTCCCTTGTCTTCTTGAAATCACCAAACGTGATACAATGCTATGAACTCCATTTCTTAGACTCATGTTCCCGGATGTCTGCTCTCACTGTGATCCCAAGATATAGAGTCTTGACCAATGTCACACAATGGTCATGCCCATAGTATATAAAAGATCACAATGGCCATGAACATGAGTCCACAATCCATCAGGATTTTAGTTCTGCCACTAGTAGATGCAATGTGTGTGAGTTCAAGTTCAAAGTAATGGTATTAACATGAACTTCATATCTTACTTGATTCCAATTCATTTAATAGTGTCATTACATGAAATCTACTACTTCAATGATTTGAGATTCATCATTTCCTTAGAAAAGAATCTCATTCTTTTATGGAAGTAATTCAAAAATTACAGTCTTAATTGAACAGAGTGACCAGCTCTATTCAATGACTGTGAATATTGTTTTAGATTCATCTAAAGAAACATATATCCTTTTTGCATAACCCTTATGCAAACGTATCTTAGTTTATTAGAATCTAATAATATTAATAGCTAGGAAATAAAGCTTATATAAATATACTCTTTATTTGTTAATATTAAAATGTATTTATATCAAATTGGGGAATATAACTTGCTTTCCAGAACAACCTATTCCCAACACTAATGTTTTGGCATATGTCTAAGTATCAAATTGTCTTTGTCTAGCTTGTGTAAGGTCTACCTTTAGTTGGTTATTGTCCTTTGGAGTTTGGCTTCTTTGTGATTGTCCACTTTTCCTTTGAATGGGAAATGATCTTCTTGCTATTTATATTCTTGCTAGTTACTATATTCAAAGTACTTTGAATCATTCAAAATGATAATAGGCTCTTCCTATCCTACTCTAGGAGTATGAATACTCTTGGAGTAGATTTTTATTATTTATATTTATGTATTTTATGTATTTTTTATTTTTTATTTTAAGAAATAATTTATAAGAATTGAAAAAAATAAAATAAGTAAAATAAAAAAATAAAATATTTCATAACAAATATTAAAAAATAAATCAAAAACAAAGTAAGAAAAAAAACAACATATTCTTTTGAATATTTTTATTTTTTTATTTTTTTAAATTCATTTAAATTATTTCATAAAATATAAAATATAAAAAATAAAATACATAAAAATATAAATATAAAATACATGTTACTACCTAGACCTAAGGAGGCGCATTTAAGAGGATTTGACATTTTTGGTGGAGCCGTGGGGATATTGCCTAATGGCTGGGAGTACTCGTAGTTAGGATTTCCTAACCCTAGGGTGAGTGCAAACCCAAACTTAGAATTTTTCTTTTTGATATGCCCTATGCATAGTTTGATTATACATTCATATATAGCATAAAGCAAGAACATTGGTAGAAAAAATTCAGTGAATGGAAAGATGAGATGAGCTGTGAGAAGTAAGAACTACTATCTAGGTTTGATTTTTAGGGGGATTAAATGAACCCTAATTATGCCTCGAATCAGGCTAGGATTATGGAGTGGAGGAAAATGGAAAGTTGAAAGGAATGAGTGGAACTAAATTTTTGTTTAAATAAACATGTGAGAAAGGACATGAATTAGGTTGAGAAGAATGATGTGAGACACATTAAGAGATGAGGATGCTAGGTTATGAAAAGAAACAATAGGATATGCACATATGTGTGTATGTATATCCGTGATAAGGAAGAGAAAGACTATGAAGCCATATTAAACCTAGTAGTATTGAATAAACCTCACTGTTGAGAGGCCAAAAATAGATAATTGGGACACGGATAAGAGACGAGGAATAAGGATTTACCACTAGGTGAAAGAACTAAGGAACCTAACGATAGACTATATAGTTACATTAGAAATGACCTAAGATTGTCAAATGTGAGAGAATATCTATACTTGTAATAAATTTTTATTATGTTGACGTCCACATCCAATTCAATGATTATTGGTCCCATTGTATGTTGAATGATTAAGTTGAGGTTCATATAGTTTATTTATATATGTTTACATTTATCCTTAATTTAGGAAATGTTTGGTGAATGAATTGAGATAATAGAGATACAGCTAATCATATTGTTTATCATGTAACTTTAAAACGAAATTTTAAGTTTTAAAGAAAAGTTTAATGCTAGAAGAAATAAGCTTGGTTTTAAGAGTGATATGTTCTATAACTCTATTGGCAGCATGGGTGTACTAATTATCCACCCATTTGTTTGTATTGTGAATCTACTTGAGTATTTTAAATTGTGTTTGAAATATGTATGAACATCCATATCAGTTGATCAGTCTGGTAAGTAACTTTTATCTCATGAGTTTGTTGATGGCTGATCATTGTCGATGAGAACCCTTCTTCAATATCGATTGATGAGTCTCGATATATACATTTAAACTCATGAGTTTTTCGCTAGTTAATGAGTCCCGATGAGCACCCCTTTCCAATATCAGTCAATGAGTCCTCATTAATATATATATATATATATATATATATATATAT
The DNA here is from genome assembly GCA_034509205.1 of Ceratonia siliqua. Taxonomy (NCBI): domain Eukaryota; kingdom Viridiplantae; phylum Streptophyta; class Magnoliopsida; order Fabales; family Fabaceae; genus Ceratonia; species Ceratonia siliqua. Next base: position 40,877 of record JASKGM010046620.1, read on the forward strand.
ATATATATCTTAATCATGAGTTTGCTACTGGTTGATGAGTCCCGGTGAGCTCCCTCGGTGGAAGCCCGTTGATGAGTCTAAGTGGTTGATAAATGGAAATGTGCTTATCATTACGAATGTTTGACTATGCTGGCAAGGGTGGAATACAAGAAAATTAGTTGAGGGAAATATAAGTATGTCCACTATCTGTGTAATCTTAGAATCTAATGCTCCTTTGGATTCTTACAAGGATAATGGTGTAGAATTGTGTTGTTCGTTGGTGATTATTAAGTAATTATAATACATGAAATTAGTTGTTCTCTTTTTAATTCCCCACCCCCACACGTTTATCTTTACATTTGTATAATTATATGTTGTTTCCCTTCCTTTTGGCTTGGATTTGTACTCAGTGAGCTCCGAAGCTCACTTCGTGTATTGACTATTTGTGCAAGTAGAAATAGTTCTCTCAAGCTGATTGAACTCCAAGTGTTGCAGTAGGACTAGGGATAGGCCTAGGACAAAAGTAGTAATTATTTAGACACGGGAGAATTTGTACAAGTCATATTTTATTAAGGTGTGAACTTGATCATGTATGTGCATGAAGAATTGAGTGTAATAAAATGAACCTAATTTATCAATTAATAATTGTATTATTTAAGTGAGTAGAGGTTTAAGTTATATTCATAATAGTCTAACCCTAGGTCACTTAAGTGCAATTCAAAAACTGTCATTCCTAAAATTTAGGGATTCTACATGTATACTAGGAAAAGAGTAGATAATCAAATAATTTACTTAATTTATCAATTAATAATTGTATTATTTAATTGATAAAATTATATTTTATTTAACACTTAAAATAAAATATTTAGGGCTTTCTAATTGGTCATGTTGGAATATAAATTCTAACAAAAGAATTTTATTTTATTAAATTCCCTTTTAACTTATGTAGTCTCCTAGTTAAAGTAGGTAACCTAAGAGATTAAAATTCTTTTAATTTTTAACCTTTATTCACTTAGATAATTAGCATAATTAGGGAGATATAGGTTTGAACATTCCAAATCTCCCTTCTTCCTACTTAGCCATCCATCTCACTATCTTATAAAGAGTTGGTTTGCTTCAATTAGGTTTGAACAATTCAAATTTAGGTAATTAGGATCAATTTAATTTAATTTAATTTAATTTTTATCCTAAATAAGTACCTTGGCCAAAAATCCTAATAAAGAGGGATTCAATTTTATTTTCTTCAACTTCTTTAAATTAAATAATTTCAACAATTCGAACATTAATTTAAAGTAGTTAAAATAAAAATAATTATTAAAATAAATGTTGTCCAAATTGAAACAATACTTGTCTTAATTAAGACAAACATTTGTCTTAAAATTCTATTGTCTAAATAAAACAACACTTGTTTAATTTAGACAATTAATGTGAGAATTATTTTTGCCTCTTTAATGTCTCACATTTTCAAGCATGCTTAGGACAACATTTGTTCTAAAATAATTCTTTGTCTAAATTCAGACAACTCTTGTCTTAATTAAGATATAAATGCTTTAAGTTATCATTTAATTTTATATAAATTTCTTTCAACTTAATGTGGATTGAATTCTTCAAATCTAGGTGGGGAATCCCTTTAGACATAGGAATTTCAAGTTCCAATAAACTTGAGATTATTTCAATCTCATTGAAATAATCCAAGTTTATTAATCATAAAGTCATTTCACTAAAAACTCATAATTACACTCTTGAAAATTCTTAAAATTACGAGAAGTCAATGCTGAACATTGATTTGTCCAATTTCCCAACTTAGTGTTTGTGAACCCACGTAGCCATCCAGTGACACAAGATAAAATTATCGTTTACCTCATGTCAATTTTGTCCTCGGTCTCAGATTTCATTCGATAAGTGACCAAATAATCTTTAGAAATTTTCTGAAATTATCTAGAAATGATGAGTAGCTAATTCATCATTTCACTATATCCAGATAAGTCACTTGTCTTCCTAAAATTACCAAAAGTTATGTAATGCTACGACTCCATTTCCTAGATTTATGTTCCCAGATAATCGTTCCCTCTATGATCCCAACATATGGAGTCTTGATCAATGTCACACATTGGTCGTGCCCATAGTATATCAAAGATCATAATGATCATGAACATAAGTCCATAATCCATTAGAATTTCGATTTTGCCACTAGCAATATATGTGAGTTCAAATTCAAAATAACGATATTAATTTGAACTTGTTATCTCATGAGAATCATCATTCCCTTAGCAAAGAATCTCATTCTTTCTATGGAGGTAATCCAGACACTACAGTCTTAATTGAATAGAGTGACTGACTCTATTTAGTGATTGTGAATATTGTTTTAAATTCATCTAAAGATACATATCTCATTTTGTATAACACTTATATAAATGTATCTTGTTTTATTAGAATATAGGAACCTTAAAAGCTAAAAAATGAAGCTTACATAAATAAACTCTTTATTTATTAATATCAAAATGTATTTATGTCAAATTGGGGAATACAACTTGTTTTCCAGCATAACCTATTCCCAACATGCGATAACACACCTGACTCACGTGACTGTTCATAATGGCTTCTCATTTCCCTCACAAATGCATTAGATGCAAAAAGCCATTGCAGTTTAGGAATGATGGGCAAAAGGCACTGTCATGACCTTAAGGTTACAAAAAGGGAAAAAACATAGAGATTAAAAAAAAATGAGTCACCACCATTTAATTAGAAGAATAATTGGGACATTTGAAAACCTAAACATTGGCCCTTGAAACTAGATGAAGGGTTCGAGAGTCTAATTACACATGAGGAAGGTGTTAGACACCCCATGACGTCCATCCCTAGGGATGGTTACCCTAGATCGTTTATGCTTAAATTTATTGTATTTTAATTATCCATTTTTTTATTAATGTGATGCTGTAAAGATGGAGGATGAAAGAACTGGATCTGTTTAACTAGGTAAGTGCTTATACACCCCAAAAGAGATTAAGGTCAACGTAGTTTAAGGTAATTTGATGATATTTTGGCTAAGAATGATATATGATAGCTTCCCCAATATAGAGATTAGACAATGTGAAGCCACTAAGTCCTCACCCAAAGTCAAGGGAAATGAACAATGTGGAGGCATTGAGTCCTCACCCAAAGCTATGAAAAAATAGACAATATGAAAGCACCAAGTCCTCTCCCAAAGCCAAGAAAGTAAGACAATGTGAAGGTACTAAATCTTCACCCAAAGCTTAAGGAATTGGACAATGTGGGAGGATAAACCTCCACCCAAAGCCTATGGATGAATTGTCAATATAGGAGGATAAACCTTCACCCAAAGCCAAGAAGGTAGGACAATATGGAGGCACTAAGTCCTCACCCAAAACCTATAAAAAGATGTGAACCTTGAAACTAATTTTAATGAATGATGAAAATTTTGAAAAGAAAAGAGCATTTACTTAGGCCATTGGAATCTTCACATTAAATTATATTAAATCACTTCAAAATATTTCAACCAACATGGGCCATTGGAGCTCAAGGTTTTCAAATTTTTATTTGAACAAAAAAAAAACTTTGGTTTAATGGGCCTTTGAAACCCAATTACTATCTTTCATTTAAAACCAAGCTTTTGGATTATGACCCACTTATTCGCACATGGTTTTCAAAGTAAAATAAAAAGACAACCCACCAAATGTTCATTTCACTTATTTTCTTTATTTTCAAAGAAAAGCCTATGCACTTGACTTACTAAAACTCTTATTTTATTTTTGTTATTTTCTAGAATGCTAATTAAGGTGCATTGGACACCTTTCACTTATTAGCCATGGCTAAAATAAATAAAGATAGCCAATCAAATAAAAAGAAAATAACAAAATAAGTAAAAATGATAAAAGATGGAATGACTTATGCCTTACAATTGGGTTTAAAAGGGAGAACCTAAGACAAACCATAAAATACAAACATAAATAAGAATCAATGCATAACAAAACACAATAGATACAGTAATCCCAAATGAAAAAAAAAAACCAATGACCCAAAATCTATAAACAAACAGTGAAAATTAAAACAGCTTGGGTGCATTCCATGTCTCACACCGATCAACGGAGCATAGTATTGAAACCCAAAGTGAAACTCCCTGACTATAAACATAATTTTCATTTATGAAAATATAACAGTCTAATTTTCCAAGAGATTATGTTCTAGACTAGTTACAGAAACCAGAGTTTTAAATGGGGTAACATCACATTTTCTTTAAGGAAATCACTTCTAAAAGTAACAATAACAAAACGAAACACCAACAAAACTATTTCCTAAAGAAAAGACATATTCAAAATCCCTTAAAAGAAAGCGGAGATGAAAAGAGGAATATCACATTCTCTTTAAGAAACATTAGAGTCCCTAAATAATAAGCATTGTCAAAAATTATTTAGAACAAGATTTGAAACACTCCTCAAAAGCCTAAAATGGAGTTAAAAAACAACACCATTTTATTTGAAAATGAATAGAATTGAAATACTGAGTAAAACTTAGAAAAGAAACTAATTTAAAGCATATTCATAACATCCTAAGTAGAAATGAAATTGAATCTAAAAATGAACACAAAATCCTTTCTGCATTCAATAAAAAAAAATTCCAAATTAACTCAGTACATGCTTTTCTAGGAATAGATTAGAGACATGGCAATACAATTTCACTTGTGGGTTCTGGGGCCTTTAACCGAGACTCGAACCCAAGAAACCCATACACCATCATTGCACTACACTAGACTAAAGAAGGAATAAAAGAACAAATGCAACAGAGGGTGAAAAGGGAGATATCCTAACCCCTGACGCTCGATGGTTGCCTTCCCCTTTTCTCACTTCAATCTATAGTAAACCAATAGTAATAGCAGTGTCAAAGCTCTAAAACTTCCTCCAAAAAAAATCTCCTCTTTTCATTAGCTATCATCCTATTTTTTATAGCCAAAATTGTTCCCTTAATCTAAGGGTCAAGAGCACACAAACAACAAGGAACCGTGTAGATCAAGCATGGAATTAAACCTCTGTATAAGGAGTTAAGCAAGGGGAAGACGTGGTCCTACTGTAATGGCATTAGGGAGGATGCATGAAGGAAAGTGTTAGTCGTAATCTGTCGATGAGCTAGCAATGAGTGAAATGTGAGCTTCTGGCCATGGGTGAGAGAATGAGCTTAAGGAACCGAGTGTGAGTTAGTGTGAAGGCAAAGGAGAATGGAGTGAGCCAGGGAAGGTTGAGGTGCTGCAGTCGAATAAGAGGGAGTATTGGGGTGTATGAGCATGAATGAGGTAGATGGAAAACTTGTGTAATGGCTGGCCAGTGGAAAAGAAGGGGAAATGGGTAGTGGTGAAGTAGGTTATAGGTCATGGAATTAGGTTGTTGACCCGATTGGGTTATGGGTCATGAAGTTGAGGAAAAATGGCTTGATAGTGGTTAAGGAAGGTGGGTTGAAGGATGTTGGGTAATGACCGAAAATGAGCCCCAAAAGGTGGGTTGCCCAAAACTAGGCAAAAGAGCACTTTGGGTTTGTTTGCTTTTGCATTTTTGTTATTTCTTTTTTCATTTTAAATTTTTGATTTTTTGATTTTGTTATTTTGTATTTTGTTTTGTATTCTTATTTTTCATGTTTTGTACATACAAAATAAAGTTAGAAATAATAAACACTTACTTCTATAATTCATTTTGCATTTTCTATTTTGTATTATCTTTTTTGGTTTTCTTTATTATTATTATTTTTTCAGTCTTTTTGTATTTTCTTAATTAATTTTTTTGTGCATTTTAAATAATAAAATTAAGGTTGAACAAAATATGGTGTTGACTATTGCCCCTCTTGCTTCTTGATGGGGAAAAATGAAAAACCAGCAATTTTTAAAAATTTACCTATAAAGAACAAGCAAAGATAAAATAACATCTTTTGTTCACAAGTGAATTCAATAAGCAAAATGAGATTTAATACTTTGCAAGGGTAAACACCGTGAAGCTGATAGAGAATTTTGAAACTGGCATGGACAAATGCTTGAAACATGGAATTTCGGAACCCGGCAAGGGAATGGAACTACAAGCAACTAGGAATTTGATAACCAGGCAGAGGAATAAAACTGTAAGCAACTGTGAATTGGGAACCATGTATGGAATAAAACTGCAAGCAATTGGGAATTGGGAATCTGGAAAGGGAATTGCTGCATTAGACTAGAATAAAGATTTTGAAAATCAGCAAAGGAATCACTACACTGAGCTAGAATTTTCAAAATCAATGAAGAACACTTTGCAAATCGACTAGGGAATCATCATATGAAACTGAAAGGAATTGGGAATTTGGCAAGGGAATCGTTATATTCAACCAGAAAGAATATTTTGAAAATCAATAAGGGAATCACTACATTGAGCTAGAATTTTCAAAATCAGCGAATAACATTTTGCGAATCGACCAGGGAATCACCACATGAAACTGAAAGGAATTGGGAATCGTGCAAGGGAATCACCGCATTAAACCAGAAAGAAGATTTTGAAAATTAGCAAGGGAATGACTACAACCAATTGAGAATTTGAAAATTTGGTATGGACTGAGTCCTCAGATGATCTTGAAAATTTGGTATGCAGGAATCCTCATACCAGAAAATTTTTGAAACAAGGCAAGGGATGTAACCTCATACTATCGAGAAATTTTGAAACAAAGTAAGGGACATAACCATATATGGCCAAATGATTTTCAAATAAGGTAAGGGCTGTAACTACGTACTGCCAGATGATTTTGAAAGAATGATGAGAATTTTGAAAATAAAAGATCATTTGCTTATGCTGTTGGGACCTTCACATTAAAGTATGTTAAATCACTTCAAAAGATTTCAACCAACATGGGCCTTTGGAGCCCAAGATGTTCAAATTTTATTTGGGCCAAAAAATTTTGGTTTAATGGGCCTTTGAAACCCAATTTTAATCTTTTATTTAAAACCCCTTGTTAAAGTAAGTTTTGGGCTTAGGACCCACTTATTTGCACATTGTTTTCTAAGTAAAATAAAAAGAGAGCCCTAAATATTCATTTCACTTATTTTCTTTATTTTCAAAGAAAAGCCTTTGGACTTGACTTATCAAAACTCTTATTTCATTTTTGTTAATTTTTAGAATGAAAATTAAGGAGCATTGACACCTTTCACTTATTAGCCATGGCTAAAATAAATAGAGACATGCAATCAAATAAAAAGAAAATAACAAAATAAGTAAAATTGATAAAAGAGGGAATGGCTTATGCCTTACAATTAGGTTTAAAGGGGTGAACCTAAGACAAGACAAATCAATGCATAACAAAACACAATAGATACAGTAATCCCAAATAAAAAATGAACAAAACAAAATGACCCAAAATCCACAAATACACAGTGAAAATTCAAACAGGCATAGGAGCTTGGGAGCATTCCATGTCTAACACCAACCAACCAAGCACAGTATTGAAACCCAAATTGAAACTCCCTAACTATAAACATAATTTTCATTTCTGAAAAATATAACAGTCTAATTTCCCAAGAGATTATGCTCCGAGCCATATACAGAAACCAGAGTTGCGAAAGGGGTAACATCGTATTTTCTTTAAGGAAATCACTTCTAAAAGTAACAATAACAACATGAAACACCAACAAAATTATTTCCTAACGCAAAGACATATTCAAAATCCCTTAAAAGAAACCAGGGATGAAAAGAGGAATATCACATTCTCTTTAAGAAACATTAGAGTCTTGGAATAATAAGCACTATCAAAAATTATTTAGAACAAGATTCGAAACACTCTTTAGAAGCCTATAATGGAGTTAACAAAACAACACCATTTTATTTGAAAATGAATAAAATTGAAATACTAAGTGAAACTCATAAAAGAAAATGATTCAAAACATATTCAAAACATCCTAAGCAGAAATGAAATTGAATATGAAAATGAACACAAAATTCACTATGCATTCAACAAAAAAAAAAATCCCCAGTAACTCAACGTATGCTTTTCCAAGACCAGATTAGAGACATGGCAATGCACCTTCACTGGTGGTTTCTTGGGCCTTTAACCGAGAGGCTCGGACCCAAGAAACCCACGCACCATTATTGCATGACACTGCACTAAACAAGGAATAGAAGAACAAGTGCAACAAAGGGTGAAAAGGGACTTAGAGCTTACCCCCTAATGCTCGACGATTGCCTTCCCCTTTTCTAACTTCAATCTCTAGTAAACTAGTAGTAATAGCAGTGCTTGAGCTCTAAAACTTCCTCTAAAAAATCCATCTTTTTCATCAGTTATCAACCTCTCTTTTATAGCCAAAATTGTGCCCTTAATCTAAGGGTCAGGAGCACACCAACACCAAGGAACCGTGTAGATTGCATGTGGAATCGAACCTTTGTGCAAGGAGTTGAGCAAGGTAAGACGTGGTCCTCAAGTAACGGCATCAGGAAGAATGCATGAAGGAAAGAGTTGTTTGTAATCTATAAGTGGGATGGCAGTGAGTGAAATGTGAACTTCTGGCCATGGGTATGAGACCAAGCTTGAGGAAATGAGTGTGAGATGGTGTGAAGGAGAAGGATAATGGAGTGAACCAAGGAAGGTTGAGGTGTTGGAATCAAATAAGGGAGAGGGAGCATTGGGGGTGTATGAGCGTGAATGAGGCAGACGAAAGAGTTGTGTTTGTTAATGGTGAAGTAAGTTATGGGTCATGGAATTAGGTTGTGGACCTAGTTGAGTTATGGGTCATGGAGTTGAATGAAAATTGTCTGATAGTGGTTAAGGAAGGACTGGGTTGAAGGATTCTGGATAATGGCCAAAAATAGGCCCCAAAATGTGGGTTGGCCAAAACTGGGCAAAAGAGCACTTTGAGTTTGTTTGCTTTTGTATTTTTAGTATTTCTTTTTTAATTTTTGATTTTTAAAATTTTTTTATTCTTCTTTTTCATGTTTTGTATATTTAAACTACTGTTAAAAATAATAAACACTTACGTCTATAATTCTTTTTGTATTATTTTTTTTTTGGTTTTCTTTATTATTATTATTTTTCCAATTTTTTGTATTTTCTTAATTAACCTTTTTTTGCATTTTAAATGATAAAAACAAGGTCAGACAAAATATGGTGTTGATCCTTCCTTTTACCAACTTTTGAATATCTAAACCATGCTTCACCGTAAAATCAACATTGTCTTCCACTCGATGGTTACATGTTTACTTTCAACTCGTAATGTTGCTTTCGCTAAATTTCTTTCTAAAATTATAAAGTTAAGAGCACATTTTTCTGACAATCCTATTAAGATAGTACATTTAGATAATGCTGGTGATTTTACTTCAAAAGCATTTTATGACTATTGCATGTCAATTGGGATAAGTGTTAAACAAAGTAACACATACCCATACTCAATAGTTTAGCTAAAACTTTTATTAAACACTTACAACTTATTGCTAAACATATGCTTATGAAGTCAAAACTTCTTGCTTCTTCTTAGGGACATACCATATAATACTTGCAACATCTTTGGTCCGTCTTAAACCAATTGCATATCACAAATTCTCCCCCAAACAACTTGTTTTTTTATCAACAACTAAATATATCTCATCTTAGAGTTTTTAGTTGTGTTGTTTGTGACCCTATTGCACCCCTTAATGTACTAAGATGGTCCCTCAGTGTTGTCTTGAAATTTATGTTTGTTTTGATTCACCATCTTTCATTAGATATCTTAGAACCCTTAACAACTGATATTTTTAGAGCACGTTTTTCGTACTGTCATTTTGATGAGTTAATTTTTTAACCTTTAGGGGAAGAAAAATCTAATGTTTTTCACCTTTAGGGGAAGAAAAATCTAATATTATAAAAGCACATGAGATTTGTTGGAATACACCAACATTGTCCTAGCATGATACTCATACAAATCAATGTGAACTTGAAGTTCAAAGAATAATTCATTTGCAAAATGTTGTGAAATGTTGCAAATCACAAAATGGTCGTGCCCATAATATATGAAAGATCACAGTAGTCATGAACACGAGTTCATAATTTATCAGGATTTCGGTTCTGCCACTAGTAGATGCAATATGTGTGAGTTTAAGTTCAAAATAATAGTATTAACTTGAACTTGATATCTCACTTGATTCTAATTCATTTAATAGTGTCATTACTTGAAGTCTACTACTTCAATAACTAAAATTCATCATTCCCTTATAAAAGAATCTCATTATTTCTAGCTTTGGAGGTAATCCAAATACTACTGTCTTAATTGAACAGAGTGGTTAGTTTTATTCAGTGACTGTGAATATTTTTTTTTTTTTAGATTCATTCAAAAATACATATATGCTTTTGCATAACTCTTATGCAAATGTATATTGGTATATTAGAATCTAGGAACCTTAATGGATAGAATATGAAGCTTACATAAATAAACTATTTATTTATTAATATTAAAATATATTTATATTAAATTAGAGAATACAACTTGCATTTTTGGGCAACTTATTCACAACACCTAGAAACTACAAGGTATCACAAGTTTCAACAAAATTGCCTACAGTTTCTCTTTAATGAGATTATTTCATTAACTTCTCTCTAATAATCCTTCATTTCTCATATTCTTCATCGATTTTCTTCAATCTCTGCTTATATTTTTCATCAATATTCTTTATCCATTCAAGGCCTTTTTGAATAATTTCCTGAATTGCTTCTGCAAGTGCAATATTGTTATCACAGGTAGAAGTTGACTTCAGATTAACTCAATTAGTCATAAGTTCATAACATTGACAGTAAATAGAATCTGAATAATTATTTCTAGGATAATAAGAACTCTTAGTGTAGTCATAAGATTCTTAATAATAAGATATATGAATATATATGACCCATAATTAGATCTATAGAATCTTTGTCGCCAGGGTTGATCATAGCTCTTATCAGAGTAATAATTTCTTCCGGCATAGTTTTCATATTGCACATACTATTTATTGTCTATTTGGATAATAACGACCCATAAAAAATCTTAGCACCTGAATAGTTGAAAGTCATTAAAGTCCATAATAAAAAATTCACCAAAAAATGAGGTATATAGGTCTCGAATTACAAATATAACCTCAAATTTGAGTTAAGGAGATCCAAAAATCTTGGAAAAGTCTACCCGATCATGAAGTTTCGAGGTCAAAGTGTTGGTCAACAATCAAATGCCACTTAAGTGATCAGCCTACCATGTCAAGAAGTCAACAAATGCCACAGCAGCAGTCCAACTGTCACGGGAAGAAGCAAGCAACAAGATCAAGATGTTTTGCGATGTGGGGTTCTCTTACAAGAAGGCAACGTGTGGCAAAGTGGCATGAGATATAGGATGACTACAAATTCAGTGGCTGGCTAGATCGACGTCGTCCGACCCCTAATGGTACTAGTTTGTCTCAAATGGAAGAAGGGAAAGACGATTTTCGAAGGTCACCGCGAAGGGTGCTATTGTTGACGATGGTGAATGAGAAAGATTTCGGGATCAAGGTTGGGTCTCTAAGGTCTTGGCACTCTTTGATCTTCATGGCGGCACTGGCTTTTGGATATGAACACTCAAAGTAGTGCAGAAGCAACAAAACAAAATGACTCCAAAAATTAACTCAAATTTTATTAACAATAATCAAAATGAAGAAAAGGTGAAAAATCTGTGACTAAGCAATCCTATTTATTGGTTGACAAGCTATAGAGGATTCCTCTAGTACAGCTCTAAATACTATAAGTTAAACTAAATAGCTATTTAGAATATGTAGAATATAACTAATATATCTAAACAAATAAAAAATAACTAACCGATAAATTCTTAAATCCTAAATTGTTAATAATCCTAAAATTATAAAAATAATAAAATTTATCTTAAATTTATCCTTGGCTATGTCGATATTTTCTATTTTTGCCAAATAAATAAAAACCATGTTGAAGCACATGGCATACCCCCATTGCATTCGGTCAAGCATGCAAATATATGTAACTCAACAGTATAATTCTTCAACTTCTTTGAAAATATTAGGGAAATTTATGAGGGCTGAACTTTCGACCGTATGAAAGAATCATCACAAAATCCTTTGCTGAGCTGCCAACCGACGTCTGTATCCTCTCAGACGTTGGCACTGTCTGCAACCACAAGTCTACCAAGTTCTGCAGTTGCAAGGAAGATAAAATTGGCTGACCTCGTAATGATATCTCCACCTACAAGAAATATCATCAATAAAAGCAATTAGCCTCTGAGAAATAGCAATGATTCGTCCACATAGAGGTATTCGAATAGGCAGAGAGACAAAATCGAGTTACCTCAGCTTCGCTTGCAAGATTCAGCTTCTTCATTATATACTTTTTGATAAATGAAACAGGTAAACTACCATCCCTATTATAATTTGAAGATTAGTTAGTGAAGTTGTCAGATATATGCTCAACAAGAAAGAATTAAAAATAAGAGTAAAAATGTGTATTTATGCTATATCCAGCAGCAAGGAAACTAGGAATGTCTTATAGCCATTTGGCCCATTTCAAATAAAGGCAGAGAGTCCCAACCCTAGAGTTGAAGTTGTTGGGCAGTCACTGATATTAATGGAAAACAAACAAACTAGTAACTATATACCGACATTCTTTGGGGATCAAACTATACCCCGTTACAAGTAGCTCACCATGCCATGAACAAGATGATCCCAACTTTCATTACGCCTCTATTTCTCCAACATCAGATAGTGATAAAGGAGGCATAGTCATTCTATTTCAATGGTACACCAGAAGAAGACCTTTGCAATAATTAAAATTAAGACCCAAGAACTAACGATGCAAGCTTTGGTGGCCAAGGGAAGAGGGAACTTCAGTATGGAATAAAATCTTTAAACAATAGCTCAGTCAACAGGAACAAGATGAGTAAACAGCTCTTAGCTAGATAGTGTTTCCAATTTAAGGCATGAGAAAACCCACCTTGAAAGTAGAAAATTTACATCAGAATTGTTTCTAAAATAAGCCAAGTAATATGCTAACTAATTATTTTATTCCTCTTCTATTGATCAAAATATGTCCAGCTCTGGACATTGACAGTTATTTACTATAAGGTTCCTTCTGTTGGGTTTTGGTGCAATAACCCAAGAGGGAGAGAGAGAAATCAGAGAGCAACAAAGTTTGGGAGAGAAGTTCATCTTATTCATTCATTAAAAATCAAAGCTATAGAACTCCGTGCTACTAAGATAAATGAGACAAACTTTTTCAAAGTACAAAAGTATAAAGAATAAAGCATTTTAGACAAAGCATGTTACTCAGCAATACTTTGCAATCCTATGTTACACATGATCCTAGACATAAACGGCTACTACAGCCTTTACAAAGTCAAACATAAATTTTTTCTATATCAGCAAGTATGATAATGAGGTAGTTCAAAACTGGTTTAGATACCTCAGAACTATCGAGGTACCTCAGAACTATCAGTACCAAGAAAGTACAAAGAATCACAAAATGTTTCAACACCTTCTATCAATGTGAGTTGGGAAAACATTATATTATTCAGCATATAGAATTTTATAGTAGACAGCACCCAAAGAATTGTCTCACAAGTCTCAAAATCCTTATGATAATTAACTTTTTCATGTCAATCCTTATTACCTTGGCAATAAAATTAGAATGACTATGTGATCTAACTGATTTCAACATAATGATACAAAAGTCAATAAGGTTTTAAAAGCAGATTCTCTGACATGCACGGTTGCAATGCTTGGTAGTTGGTTTCATTTTGAATATTGTAGTGATAACCTAAACAGACATGATCAGTATGCCTTTCACTTAAAATAATAAAACAAGAAAAAATTACTGGAAAACTGAAATGTTAGAGAATATGTTAAAATTACCTCGTTATATGTAGGCAAAACGAAAAGAAAAATAAAAAGAAATCTTACACATTTAATCAAATGCAGCCTAAAAACATAAAGGAAAATCATATAAATGTAAAGGGCCTGTGATTGATGAGACTCACTGTTTTTTATTTCTTTTACATATTAGAATTGTTAAGAAATATAAAGTCCTTCTTATTTTATTGTTTATTGAGGGTAGAATAGTCTTTTCATTATTTCTTTGTTTAGCCTATATATTGTCTCTTTGTATTTAGGTTAAATTATTCTTTTGTATTTGGTTCCATTATGCAGTATCAATGAAACCCTAGTCTCCTCTTTTCTTATTTTTTGCATTTTTCATTATTTCTTTGGATTGTTTAACATAGTATCAGAGAGTGGTTTCATGGGACAAGGCTTAATCTCAAACATAGCTTTCTCTCTATTTCTTTTGGAGTGATTGTATAATTTTGAGAGGGTATTCGTTCAGTTTCTGCAATATGGTATTTTGATTATGAGTATTCAATATGAGTATTCAAGAGTTTTATTCTACTATGATAGATCTTTAGGATCAATTAGCTCTTACAGAATCGGTAGAATTAAAGGCATGTGGTGCCTATATTGCTCGTAGAGAGGAATAATGGTTGGTACAGTTTTTAATGACACTTCGCAGTGATTTTGAAAGACTTAGAGGTTTAATTCTACATTGTTCTCCACTTCCTTCTATTGACTCAATTGTCAGTGAGTTATTGGTTGAAGAAATAAGTCTTAAGTCTTATTCTAAAAAGGGATTTCTTTCTACTTCTAATCCTTCTATGTTAGCAGTACCTTCTAAGCCACTCTCTAATAATTAGAATAAGCCTTCCACAAGGGTTGCCTTTGACGAGTGCAATTTCTGTAAGTAGAAAGGTCATTGGAAGGCTCAATGTCCAAAGTTGAGACAGCAGAATCAATCGCAACAACAATCTCAAGCTTGGAAGCCTGGTAACCAGTCATAATCTAGTGCTCATAGACCAACTTAGGGTTACAAACCCCCACAGTCCAATACTGTAGTAGTAGTTTCATCAGATCATTTCACCGATCCTAGTACTATGGCTGAGCAATTTTAGAAGTTTCTCTCCTTACAACCACAAGCTATGTCTGCTTCTTCTTCCGTAGGTTAGTTGCCTCATAGTTCTTTAGGTATGTCACATTCTGTATGGGTCTTGGACTATGGTGCTTCATATCATATGTCTCCAGATTCTTCATCTTTTACTACTGTGTCTCATTCATTTTCTATTCCTGTAATGACTACTGATCACACTCTTATGCCTTTAGCAGGTGTTGGTTCTGTTGTCACACCTCACTTGTTTCTCCTTAATGTTTATCATATTCCGAAACTCACATTAAATCTTGCTTCTATTGGTCAGTTATGTGATTCTGGTAATTTAGTCACCTTTTTTCTCTTTTTTGTGTTATGTGCAAGATCTGCAATCTTAGAAGCTGATTGGGACAAGCCCTAGAAAGGGGGGACTATATATTTTGGATACGTTAAAAGTGCCAGTTGTTGCTGCTGCTGCTACTAGTGTTGATTTGTCTTCTTTTCGTTTGAGTCATTCTTCTTCTCGTTTTTATTTATGGTATTATCATCGAGGTCATTGATAAGTGCATTTTTTGTCATTTTTTATGTTGACTTCTTTTGCTATTAATCGCTTTGTTCTTTAGTTTATTGTGTTCTTAGTTTAGTTTCATGTTTTGTAGTTGTTTTGAAGTGTAAATGCTTTTATGAGAAGAAGTGAGTCATGTTAGCATGCTTTGGAGCAATGTAAAAGCAAGTATTTAGGGAAAATAACTCAAAAGAGCATAATTTCCGGCCAAAGTCAGTGTTTAGCACCCCAGCGCCCATTCTTGGGTGCCGCAGCACTCAAATTCGAAGAAAATTGGTTTTGAACCATAGAGTTTAGCGGCTCGGCATCCCAAGAGCGTGCCGCGGTGTCCAAAACTCAAGCCGCAGCTCGTGCGCGCACTGATACACTTTAAAAATCCGTTCTTCACTTCATTTCACACATTCTAACATTAGGAAGCAAGGGAGAAAGCTTAGAAGAGAGGAGGAGAACTAGAGGAAGGCTGAAGGGAGAAAGTTTGGAGAAGATTCAACCATTTGGAAGTCTTCAAATAGTTTCCTCTTCACATTTTCTTCATTCTTCTTGTATTTTCTATAGTTTTCATGGATTATATTGTTGTAATGAGTAAGTTTTTGATGTTCGAAGGCTAAACCCCTTTAGTTGAGGGTGAACTCAATGCCTTGGATATGATTTCATGGTTTTATCCATTGATAATGTATTCAACTTCTCTTGAATGGTTGTTTATGTTCTCCCACTTGATTTGTTCATGATTATTGCTTGGTTTTGTTTAGGTGGCAAACTAAATGAACTAGGTAATCATCTAATGCTAGGATAAAGGATTGAATACGTAATGGTTTGATTCTCTTATTCATAA
>JASKGM010046621.1:0-21072 GCA_034509205.1 Ceratonia siliqua
CTCCTCTATCTTTTTCTAGTTCTACTTACATGGAGTGTGGACCATTTGAGATACTAAGCAACAAAAACCAAAGTCCCAACAAAGTCTCCTAAAAAAACAAGTTGACTTGGAAAGAAGGAAAAAAAACAAAAGATTAAGATTCAAACAAAGTAAACTAGCTAGGAATAGTCTCTTGTATTTGTAAAGATTAAAACGCATGTCCACGACGTTTTTGTTGACTTTTAATTCAACATAAACATAAGAAGTGTGAGAGATACTGATCTTCGTCCTCTTTCGTTATACATCACAGATATGACTGTCACTTTCATTTCTTTCTTTCTTTCTTGTCTTTCTCACGGAACTATTCATTAATATGCATTAACCTTGGTGATTTTGGGCCGGCACCTAACAAATTTAGGCGCCATTCCAAGTACCAAAGCTTGTTCAAACGATGACTTGAATTGTATTTAATTTGCCAAGTCAAACTAATTAATTACTAGCTAGCTAGGGATCAAAACTAAGACCCATTCTTTCTAATTTATTAAACTTTATTTTAGTTTAATCATAGTATCTTACTAATTAGAGATGTTATTATATATACTATTTCAAACTAGAGCAATGGCTTCAAAATTGAACGCCAAAAGCGTGTGTTAATTGACAAATATTCCTTTCTCACTACGTGCTTCTATATATTCAGTTTCCCACTTCAACTCACTATTTCTTATTCTAAGAATATATATGTATATATACAGTAGAACGTCATTGCAAAGAAAATAATAATTATTATAATAGTGACCAGGGTCTTCCGTGCACTAACTCTCTTCTTTTAATTTTGTGATATATATTTCTATTATTTAAAAACAAGAAAAAAATTAATTTTTTATGAAGCAAAGTCATATATAAAAGTATTGAAAATAATAATAATAATAAAGGACATTTGTTTTGTGGGCAAAAAGTAGTCTTATTTTTGTGCAAAAATATAAAACGATTGCCATAAACTTGTTTTCTTCAGCGTAAGAAGCTTATACTGAAGCACTAGTGTCCTGATTTGGAGGAGATAGTTTGATGGTTTTGGAGCTTTTGGTGTTTGTCTAGGAGTGGGTTCTTCCACAATCGAATTTCTTGTACTCTGGTTATCAAGAAGAGAACCTTCTGACACAATTAATATAATCTCACTTCATCAGCACCATCACTTAGCTTCTTTCTGATTCAGCATTATTGACCACTACAGGTACATTTTACAAGAGAGAGAGAGCAAATAACAAATTCTTAATTTACTGACCTATGTAAATCCGTGTCTTTCTTCACGTATTAGTGATCACATTTAACATATATTTACAATTTTATACATAGGTGTTTTATTGGATGATGATGTCGTTGTTTCTACAATATAATTTAATGAGTACTCATCAATATTCCTGGATAGTATTGTAGGTTTTGTAATTAACCAAATTAATGTAAAAATGAGTACATACATATACTAAACGCTTCCCAATATTGGATTAAGATCATCAAGTACTCTTCCACACATCAATCAATATTTGGAGTAAACATAGATACATTAGTAAGCAAACAGAGAATATATAATTTACAGTCTTAATTATTGGCTTACGTACCCTGAACAAAGTGAAGAACCTTCAAATATATATATATATATATTCACATAGGATCATAAAATGGCTTCCATTAATTACAAGCAAGGGTAATTAATAGAATATCCGTAGTTATCATGAATATTGCATCATGCAGAAGCTGCGTAGGGATTGGCAGAAATTGCAGGTGGTGAGGCTCTGAGAATATATGGCCATGTTGGAGAAGATGTTAATAATTTTGGAGTTGGACTAGGTGAGTAGCGTGGAGGAGCTGGTGGTGAACGTCGAGGCCGTGTTAGATTTGGAGTTGGCCCAGGTGAATAGCTTGGAGGAGGTGGTGGAGCAGGACGTCGAGGCGTTCCCCCTAAACTTGTCTCCATAGCCCAACAACTTCTACAACTCTCATCTGCTTAACCAAAACAGCCTCCCATGTTAATTATATCTTGGTTTCTGTCTATATATATAATAATCATCATCTTCATCACTATATATCAGCTATTCCAACATCTTTTTTTCACAAAAAACAGACAATTGTGTATTTTCTGTCATTGATTCAAAAATTAATTGTTCTACGATTAACGACAGAGCAGTACACACTTGTGTTTTCTATACATGCCATGATTAATTAGAATAAACCTCTAAAAAGAAATTGCATATATTAATGAGTGATTAAGAAAACGAAAATACAAAATATCAACATAAATTAATATATATAATTAATTAATTACCCCAGTATCCACGCAGGTCTAGCTTCAGTGACAGTAGAAGCAAACGACGTTGTTAGGAAAGCAATGAAAGAAATAAGGAAAATATGGAGAGTACTCTTCATCTTCTTGTGCTTATTCAGTACTGGATTAAAGATTAATGCATGAATGTTGTATTTATGAAGGCGAGCAAATGGAAGTGGTTGATGGGTCTAAATCATAGAGGCAGAAAAATCCAATCCCATTTGCTGGTTCTTTTGTATTAGACAAAGTTTTGAAATAGATTTACTAATCATTTGAAAAATCTAATCTTACTTCCAACATTAGGTTAGCCAGATGTCTGAGCAATAATAAAGTGGTGTTATATATATATATATATATATATATATATAAAAGGATAGTATGTTTATCCATACATCACCTTCCTAGTCTTCTTTATTTGGGTTTCTATACAAACTATATGCTAAAAAACTATTGCAGCAATTTATAAATGTATGTTAATGAAGAAGCAGGTTCAGAGAAACAATTAAAAAGGACAAACAAGCAAGTCACTTACTAACTCGTACCTAAACATTTCTGTAATCAAGTTACACCTCGTCTATTTGGAAATAAAAATTCAAGTCCTCCAGTATTCCTGAAGACTAAGTAGTACTGCCACTCAAATTTTGACACTTGAATTATTTTTACACATAATCATCATCTAACATGGCAAGCTAGTGGTAATCACTTACCCTCACCGTTAACTCTATGGAAGAACACAAATTGGATTCCACCTCTTAAGAATCAAATTCATTATTTTGGGACATTCTCTCTTCTACTTCCTCCTGCTATAAAGAATTCAATTCTTTGGGGCTAGGAGTTGTCTTATTTTTAGGCATGGCTTCCCCGAATTGTTCTGTGAGGAAGTAATCATTCTCAGATGCTTTCTCTTTCATCTTCTCTAGCTCTAGGCTTGCAACAGCAGCTAGCATTTGCATGTTGCAAAACCTCTTGTTGTCCATGTTGATCAAATCCTTTGCTTCTTTTTCTTACTACTTAATCTATCTATGAATGTTAGCAAGATCTCTTTTATATATATTTGTGTGATACAATATATATGTATAAGAATTTCTCATTAGCAAATATAAGTACTACAATACAAGGAGAGTTAATGGAAAATATCCCCTTACCAACTACAGCACCAATGACATGTGATCGAGTTTTGATACCAATAAATGGTTTACTATTAAATCAAAAGGTCTAATTATTAAACAAAATGTAACTCTATTTCTATAACTCATTTTAAAACAACATCTATCACAGTTGGATGACAAATTTAATAGATTCAATTCACCTTTAATTTGACAATTATAAAAATGAATTTTTCAAGATACTGTCAAATTCTAGATCAACCCCTGATTTAAATGAAAGTAATATTAAAAACTCTCAGTATTCATCATAATTGTATAATTTTATTCTATTGCTTTATCACATCTTGGGGTATATGCTAATTAAGTTGTTTTCTAATTTCAATTTATCATTTTTCTTGTATAATCATCAAAGTAATCAACATGTCTCACTGTGAAAGTAATATCCCTCCAAACATGTCCATGCTAATTAGGCCTAATACTGCTCACCAAAATGATAATATTTAGGGCATGTTAGTTTAGGATTATTAGAAAATGTCTTTTCTCCTTATCCTGCAAGAGGAAGAGATTTTTTATAAGAAAAAGTTGTTTTGTGTTTGGATGTAATAATTGACAAAGACTTTTGAAAAATAGTGGACAATTTTAGAAATGAAAGTTTCTCTCTCTTCTTATTTTTCTCCTTATCAGGAGAAATTAGAATTTTTAGCTTCTCCTTATAGGAGGTTTTCTCTATTTTCATCAACTTATCATTTTTCTATAAGTCCAAACAAACAAGTATATTTTTGTTAGAATCTATTATTTTTTAAAAAGAAGTAACTTATTCTTAAAATAAACCCAAACAAACTGGATGTTATTGTTCTCCTTCTTATTGTTCAGTTTTAACTGACTTTTGGGTCAAAAAAATGGTGTTAGAAATATTATACCTAATTTCTAAATCTTCACCCAACAAATTGATATACTAAATTAAGTTGACGAAGAAAAGAGCATGGAAAGGAATGGTGTTATTGATTTAATTGGTAAGTTCCAACTTGACAACATAATTAAACAATCCGATTGAGTTAGTGGCTATATATGTGGTCCTAACTCCTAAGCAAGGAGTCAACAACAGTATCTTCGTTACAAGCAAATCTGTCAAATAGACAAGTAATTAATTAGGCACAGTCATTAATTATGGCGCATGTTACATTAAGAAATTACATCAAAGCAAAAGCAAGTGCAACTACAGTTAGTGGAGAATTATGCATGCTGCTAAGCTCATCACTATGAAGTGAAAGGAAAGTTAACAGCTAATTAATTGGTTAAGGTGGCAATGGCCTAACACCAACAACATCTGTTGTTCTTCCCTGATGCTATTTTCTACAGGGATGTGTCCCAATATAGGGATGTGAATTTGGTCAACAACATTGCTTTATCCTGATCGCCTAATATAGTGAGCTTAAAAGCCACATTTTTATGAGAAATGATAGAAAAAAGAATCACGTCTCTTCGAAACCATTTAACTAGGATATTATATTAGAAACAAATCGCTAACCAGAGAAGCCACAAACCTAAAGAGGCTCTCTCTCGCTCTCTCTCTCTCTGGTCTAAATCATGTTACTTTCCTTGTCTTTTTATTCTCATTTTCCTACCCACAGCAACTCCTTGAGTTCAATTATGGATGGCCCATTCAAGACAAATATGGCAGGATAACACCATTGTAGGCAAAGTCATCATTCTGTCAGATACATTGCGGACTCCAATTTGAACCCATCATGGTAATACGTACAAAGCCCATGGAGCTGCTGTACCAAAATACTTTTTGTTTTCGCCTATTCACAATTATAGTAGGAAATTATTATTTTTCTTTCATTTACAAGATTGGCCACTTTCTCGTCGTCTAAACATGATGTATAATAATTATATCAAGGAAGACCAGAAAGAAAGGTCCTCCCCACTATAATGTGGTTAGATTTCGGATGCACGTGTATGTGTATCCCGTCTCATGTTGTCTGAAGCCACTAGTAGTACCATCACATCATCCTATCTACCTCAGGTTCTTGTATTTTACCGTTCATGTTTTCCATTCTGTTTACTGAAAACAAAGAGTCCAGACGTTATAAATGTCAACTACGTACGTCATTATGTGACGATTGTGATCCAATAACAAAAAATCTGCTATTTTCTCCCATTTTTGGCTGCGCAGCCGCTTTACAATTTAACAATGTCAACTGCAACTGTGTATGTCAGTGCGCCACTGTTGAGTGCAGCACATGATTGCAAGCTGCGTAGGAAATTTCATGCGCAAAAGGCTTCACAATGTTCTTGTTCTACCGTAAGAGGATAACTTCCACCACTCTACCACCAATTCTTTTCTTGTCTCCTCCCAAATGGGCATTCGTTTTAAGTTGAGTTGAGAATCTACTCATCATCTACTCAAAATCTTTTCATCCACAAATTATAGCATCTAGTGACATTTTTCTCTAATAGTAGTATTCCACCTTTGACTCATGCCACAGTCTGTAATGTCAAACACATAGGCTCTCTCATTCTCAACGCCCAAAATAGATGGCAATGAGAGAGGGGGGGCAGATTGTTATTCAAGGGATATCATTACTAAGGAGCGTTTTCAACCTATACAACATGGTTTTCTTAGGCGCATTGTTCTTCCTTCTACTTCAATACCCAGTTTCAACATTTACTCACTCACTTCCAAAGCATCACCAACCTTCTCACTCTTTGCTTAACGATAAGGCTGCTCTTCTGGAATTCAAGAAAACAATCATATCTGATCCAAATTCCACACTTGCTAACTGGGATGAGGCTGTTCATGTCTGTAATTTCACTGGTGTTGTATGTGATGAATTCCAGCACCATGTTACACGACTAATCCTGCGTCAAACTTATCTTGTGGGGCTGCTTTCGGCCTGCCTTTCCAATCTCACTGGACTGCATGCCCTTGAGGTTTCTGACAATCACTTATTTGGCATTATTCCACCTGAATTTTCCTCCCTTAGACGTCTCCACCAACTCCGTCTTGAGGGGAACAATTTGCATGGTTCCATACCAGAGTCCTTTTCCCAGCTTTCCAAACTTAAATTGCTGTATGTTAAAGAAAGTAATATAACTGGGTCACTTCCTCCATCTCTCTTCTCCAATTGCACTCTACTAGATAATGTGGACCTTTCTAGCAACTTCCTCACCGGTAAAATCCCAGAAGAGATTGGAAACTGCCCAGGCCTGTGGAGTCTCAATCTATACAATAATCAATTTACTGGACAGATTCCTCTCTCTTTAGCCAATCTATCGCTTGTAAACCTAGACGTAGAGAACAATCATTTGTCCGGTGAATTGCCTTCAGAGATTGTAAGCAGCTGGTCTCAACTTCTTTACCTTCATTTATCATACAACCATATGATAAGTCATGATAGTAATACCAATCTTGATCCATTTTTCACTGCTCTTAGAAACTGCAGCGAGCTAGAGGAGCTTGAATTGGTAGGCATGGGCCTTGGGGGAAAGTTCTCCAATACAGTCAGCCAAGTTGGCATCAGTCTAAGAAGTCTACTGCTGCAGGACAACCAAATATATGGATCAATTCCTCACAGTGTAGCAAATCTTTCTAGCCTTTTGATCTTGAATCTAACATCCAATCTTCTAAATGGAACTATTTCACCAGAGATCAGTAGGTTGCCAAACTTGGAACAACTTTTCTTATCACACAACCATTTCAAAACTGCAATTCCAGAAGCACTGGGCAACTGTCTACATCTGGGTCTGCTAGATCTGTCACACAACGAATTTTCAGGTGGGATTCCAGAAAGTATGGGAAATTTGGTTCGACTCAATTATTTGTTTCTCAACAATAACCTTCTCACAGGAAAAATACCTTCTACATTAGGACACTACACTAATCTGTACAAGCTTGACTTGTCCTATAATAGATTAACAGGAAGCATCCCACCAGGACTATCAGGCCTGCATGAAATAAGAATTTTCATAAATTTATCACATAACCGCCTTGAAGGTCCCCTGCCAATTGAGCTCAGCAAACTAGAAAAGGTTCAAGAGATGGATTTTTCATCAAATTACCTAACTGGAACTATCTTCCCTCAGATAGCAAGCTGCATTGCTGTATCGATGATTAATTTTTCGAACAATTTTCTACAAGGTGAGCTTCCAGAATCCTTGGGTGAACTGAAGAACCTCGAATCCTTTGATGTTTCAAGAAACCAATTATCTGGATTGATCCCGGCAACTCTTGGTGAAATTGACACACTTACTTTCCTCAATTTATCATTTAACAACCTAGAAGGAATGGTTCCATCTGGTGGTTTCTTTAATTCAGCATCAAATTTGTCATTATTAGGAAATCCACATCTTTGTGGGGCAATTACAGGCATATCCTTGTGTTCTCAAAGGAGAGAGTGGTTTCGCCCTCGTCTGTTCATTATATTCATCCTAGTCATCTCCATATCAACATTCTTGTCAACGATTTGCTGCGTAATTGGATGTAAACGCCTTAAAGTAATTATTTCCTCTCATGGGACTGAGGCAGGAAGAAAACCAGCTAGACCTGAGCTGATATGTAACTTCCCAAGAATCACATATAAGGAACTATCAGAGGCCACTGGAGGATTTGATGATCAGAGACTAGTTGGATCAGGTAGCTATGGACGTGTCTACAGAGGTGTTCTTCCAGATGGGCTTCCAATAGCAGTCAAGGTGCTGCATTTGCAATCTGGAAATTCCACCAAGAGCTTTAACAGAGAATGCCAAGTTTTGAAGAGGATTCGACACAGGAATCTGATAAGGATTATCACTGCATGTAGTTTACCTGATTTTAAGGCTCTTGTTCTGCCTTATATGGCCAATGGGAGCTTGGAGAGCCGCCTATATGCTTCTTCTGGATCTTTAGACTTGAGTATCATCCAGAGGGTGAACATCTGCAGTGACATAGCTGAAGGGATGGCCTATCTGCATCATCATTCTCCAGTCAGAGTCATCCACTGTGATCTAAAACCAAGCAATGTTCTTCTTAATGATGACATGACAGCTCTAGTTTCAGATTTTGGGATTGCAAAGTTAATTATGAGTGCTGGAGGAGGACATGCTGGAGTTAATGATAACATGGGGAGCTCAACTGCAAATTTATTGTGTGGATCCATCGGATACATTGCACCAGGTACTGTATTAAGATCTTGCCTCTGTAGTTAGCATGTTGCAAGAATCAAGATTACTTGAAAGAACTGCAGAGATCATTAGAAGGAACATAACACCAAGCTGAGTTAATTCCAAAACTGGCTACCCACTGGCCTAAAGATCAATTTGTGACTTAATGAGTTCTACAGAAAAACAGTACAAAAAATCATGCAAGCTATCTTTGCTACAAGATGACACTTACAGCACATAATCTATTAATGCAACTTTCTTGGTAACCACATTACCACATGCATACTAGTAAAATAAAACTTGTCCTGCTTATCATACTAAGCTTATGTAACTATTTCAGTAGCTTTTGTAAATTTTGGGGAATTTTAATCTAGTTCAAACACAAAGTCACCAACATTGTTCTATACTTTCTTATGCAGAGTATGGATTTGGATCAAATACATCTACCAAAGGAGATGTTTACAGCTTTGGCATTTTAGTTCTTGAGATGGTGACCAGAAAAAGACCGACAGATGACATATTTGTTGGTGGCCTAAGTCTACACAAATGGGTAAAAAGTCATTTTCATGGAAGGGTTGAACAAGTAATCGACTCTGCTTTGGTGACAGCTTCAAAAGATCAGTCACAGGAGGTGAAAAAGATGTGGGAAGTTGCAGTTGGGGAGTTAATTGAACTGGGGATCCTTTGCACACAGGAGTCACCATCTACAAGGCCTACCATGCTCGATGCAGCAGATGACTTGGATCGTCTCAAGAGATACCTTAACGAGGACACAACTGGGACTTTTGCCTCATCTCTTGGAATTTCATCTTCCACTATAGGTGATTATTAGAGGTTTTCTTTTATCACATGATGGGAAATGCTACTGATTTTCATATATACTTCTGCAGTGTCCAAAAGCAGGACTAATCTGAAATTAGCAGTTGACATGTTGAATTTTTACATAAGATATAATCAATAACAAGATTGTGACAATTGAATTCAATTAAGGTTACTAAATCATTCTATGTGGCTGCTAAGTCCTCCGATCAGACACAATAGTCATTAGGAGATTTCCATTTGTCAGTTTTTCACAACTAAAGATCAATACTATCTGAAAGATTTACATGTTCTAAAAGATATATAGGACATGATTCTCATGAAACAAGTAAAACATCCATTGTTTTCTATTACACCGACAATACCATTATTCTCACACAAAAATAGCTAAACGAAGCAATGATGACTTTATTATAAAGGTCAGCAATGTCATGATTATAAATAACAGAACTCACTGAGGTGCTCTGCACCAGAAAGCAGCATTAAGTACTTTTAGTCATGCAGTCTAAATGACATTAGCTGCTAACAAATTTAATTAAATTACAGAGATCTAATGACCCTTAGCTATTGATTTTATACAACCATACACAACAGTATGGGCACATGATGGAAGTTTTTCTTTAACACTTACAGCATTGAAGAAGAAGCACAGAAAGATAAAACAATAGGTAAGCAACACAACAGAAAATGAAAATCGTAACTAATTAATGATAACACTGATCTTTCCCACATCCTTCTAGCACTTTTCCGTAACATCACATGGAGTAGCAAAGAAATCAAAGGAATTAAAAGAAACCAACCATTAGTCTGTCGATAATCATACTTGGTTGAGATTGTAAATGTCACCTCACATTGTCAACGTAGTTGAATTAATAAATTTGTATTAATTATTTATTGAATTTTCTAGATTCAACGTGAAAAAGTTTTTGGTTATAACTTTTCCAAATAATTGTCAAAGCATCCCCATGTCAAGATGCTGAGTTCCAGTAATTGCTATCACCATCTTAAGTGTGTAAAAGACAAAAGTAGTGAAATTTCAAACTCAAGATAATAAGACAGAATGTTTTACTCGTTTATTTATCATTAAATGACATCGAGAAAGTCCACTAATCATATCAAGAATATCAGCCAACTGTTCTAGTACGCCAGATAAGCCAGAAACGAAGAAACCTGATACAAGTCGATTATTGCGGTCTCATTTTTTATTTAAACTGCATTTATTTGGTTGTTAGGGACGAAGAATAATGTGTGGAGCAAGGAGAAATGGATCCTCAAGATGCAGGAATGCTGCAGACATACATATGTGATACAACTTAGAGCACAAATGAACACAACTGATGTTTATTTTCTGATGCCTAACACTCTGGTTGAGTGATTCTTAAATACATTGAGTGTAACCAACTGCGTTTATTGGATAGGATAGAAAAACTAGAGTGCAACATCTGCTCCTAACCACCTAAGCATAACAGCAGCAATTAATAATAAAGATAGAGCCCACTGTCATGCAACATCTTCTGATGCGTATCAATATGTTGCTGTAGTCTCTCCCATCATCATTATTGATGCAATCACCCTCCACTCTCAAGTGAACAAATAAAGAAATTCAAAATGAAGGGGAAAAAAAGAGAACTCGTGTATAATTTTCATAGTGCCTTCATGCAAAGCCACTGTACTCTAACTGGGTCCGAAAAATATCATTTATCTTCAACTATACCTTGACATGCATCATGTGGTGTAGCATACGCTGCATAGCTAAAAACAAAGAAAGAAGACCACATATTTCGTTGTTCTGGCTACTTATTTGCCTCAAGTAAATGAAGACAAATTTAAGCTGCCAATTGATTTAATAATCTAATTAAGCTTTCCAAACAGATCTTTCAATTGCTTAATCCTCACAGGCAAATTTTCTACCATGAACGCTAGAGAATTTATTGATAACCAAAATTTACCTTTCTTTAGAGAACTACTTGCGGTTCTTCGTCCTCCTCCATTAGTCCACCAAGAGATTTCCCCCACAAAAAAATTGCCTTCCGAATCTGAGTGGACAAGAAATAAGATAATGGAGAGAAGGTAGAGGCAAAATCTGGCCTTTGAACTGGTTCATTGCGCAAAAACAGCTCACGACTTTCACCGCCGAAGTTGGAATTCATTGCAGAGAGCGACGAAGTTCACAACGGTTCTCGAGGGGCTGATTATGGAGCTCCACAGAAGCAGAAGTTCGGGTCCAATTAAAGGGCGATGGAGCTGCCGTTTATGAAAGACGACACGACGTATCATGTAAAGGAGTGGAAGAAAGAAACGGATTCACAATTCAGTTGAGACGCATGGACGTTGGGTGATAACGAAGGGTCACCCGCCAATTTCCAGCAACAATTGAAAGTTAAAGCAACAAAATAAAAAAGCTTGGCAATTGGGCCGCAGCTGCTTCTTCTTAGAAATCATTTTCAAACCAAAAATGGCAACTTTCACTTTCTCATTACATTGCTCTGTTCTGCCTCTGTGTGACTTTAGTATATAGCGTAAAAGGCCTAACAGGCTCCAAGCAACCATAGCTAGGCCTAAAATCTGAATGAATGAGATCGGGGCAATGAAATTTCCAATTAGAATACGGCTCATACAAAATAACCCCATAATTGCTGTAATACAACCATACACAAAAAGTTGATTCTCCTCATAATAAAGCAGCTAAGCCACAATATAACTGATAAGACTCACTAATTTTGATGAAAGACTGTACTACTACTGCGCTGTAATTAAAAATTTCCCAACAAAATTATTGGTTCGAAGTTGGTTTTTTCTTTTTTGTTAAGTGACGTTTGATTTGAAGAGCCACTTATTAAAAAAAATTGCTTATTTCTTTTTGGCTACAAGATTGAACAAACAACTGCTTACCTGAAGAATACAATATTCACTTTCTCATTCCAAAAATTAATAATTAAAAATTACATTTGGGAGATTTTTTTTCATGACCTTTCATAGTTGACACAAATTAACCTGAAATTACTACCATTTGGACAAGCCCGCTCAAGCAAAAACACAAGACATCACACAAACAAGAACAGATTCATTAGACAGGAAAACTTCGAGCCCCAGCTAGCCTTTCACATTTAGTCAACTTCTTCTATCTTAGGCCCAGCACCAGCACCAGCACCAGCACCACCAGATGATGATTTGCCATACTCACCATTGGGCATGCTAGCGCCACCGTCCATGGGCACATCCCCACCAGCACCCTGATACATTTTGGCGATAATGGGGTTGCACAATCCCTCCAAATCCTTCAACTTGTCCTGAAATTCCTCCACTTCCGCTAGTTGGTTCCTGTCAAGCCACTCAACTGTCTCATCAATTGCCTTCTCAATCTTCTGCTTATCTGCAGGATTCAACTTTCCCTCAAATTTCTCATCTTTTACTGTATTTCTCATGTTATAGGCATAGTTCTCCAAAGAGTTCTTGGCCTCCACCTTCTTCTTCACCTCCTCATCCTCTGCCTTGTATTTCTCTGCCTCCTGGACCATTCTCTCAATCTCATCTTTGCTCAATCTTCCTTTGTCATTGGTGATTGTGATCTTGTTCTTCACCCCTGCTGTTTTATCCTCTGCCGAGACATTCAAAATGCCATTTGCATCGATGTCAAAGCAGACATTGATTTGGGGAACTCCTCTTGGTGCTGGTGGGATGCCTGTGAGCTCAAATTTTCCAAGCAGATTGTTGTCTTTGGTTCTGGCCCTCTCACCTTCATAGACCTGAATTAGCACTCCAGGTTGATTATCAGAGTAAGTAGAGAAAATTTGCTCTTTCTTTGTCGGAATGGTTGTGTTCCTTGGAATTAACACTGTCATCACACCACCTGCAGTTTCAATTCCAAGGCTGAGAGGAGTAACATCAAGCAGAAGCAAGTCTTGAACTTTCTCATTTCCTTCACCACTCAATATTGCAGCTTGCACGGCAGCTCCATAGGCCACAGCCTCGTCGGGATTTATGCTCTTGCAAAGCTCTTTGCCATTGAAGAAATCCTGCAACAGCTGCTGTACTTTGGGAATTCTTGTAGATCCACCAACAAGAACAACCTCATGAACATGACTCTTATCAATTTTTGAGTCCCTAAGACATTTCTCCACAGGTTCCATGCATTTTCTGAACAGATCCATGTTCAATTCCTCAAATCTTGCTCTAGTAATTGTAGAGTAGAAATCAATACCTTCGTAAAGCGAATCAATCTCTATTGTTGTCTGTGTAGTCGAAGACAGAGTCCTCTTTGCCCTCTCACACGCAGTCCTTAATCTTCTCAAAGCTCTAGCATTGGTGCTGATATCCTTCTTGTGCTTCCTCCTGAACTCCGCCACAAAGTGATTCACAAGTCTGTTGTCAAAATCTTCACCTCCCAAATGGGTGTCACCAGCAGTGGCCTTCACTTCAAAAATGCCCTCTTCAATTGTCAGCAGCGAAACATCAAAGGTACCACCCCCAAGGTCGAAGATTAGCACGTTCTGTTCACCAGACCTTGAAGCCTTTTTGTCCAAACCATAAGCAATCGCAGCAGCAGTTGGCTCATTGATGATTCTCATCACATTAAGCCCTGCAATGGCACCGGCATCCTTGGTTGCTTGCCTCTGTGAATCATTGAAGTAAGCAGGCACGGTGATCACAGCGTTCTTCACGGTTTGACCCATATAAGCCTCTGCAACTTCCTTCATCTTCGTCAACACCATGGAAGAAATCTCTTCAGCTGCGAATTGTTTCTCTTCGCCTTTGTAGTGAACCACGATCATGGGTTTGTCAGCAGGACCCGGGACAACCTTAAATGGCCAATGCTTCATGTCGCCCTGCACCGAAGGGTCGGAGAATCTTCGCCCAATAAGTCGTTTCGCGTCGAAGACGGTGTTCTGCGGATTCATGGCCACCTGGTTCTTGGCAGCATCTCCTATCAGACGCTCTGTATCAGTAAAAGCAACATAGGAAGGAGTGGTTCTGTTGCCTTGATCATTGGTTATAATCTCAACACGGTCATTTTGCCACACACCCACACAACTGTAGGTGGTGCCAAGGTCGATGCCAATGGCCTTGCCTTCTGTCTTGGAAGCCATTGATGCAAGAAAGCTACGCTACAAAGAGAGAATTCGATGTGAGTCTGGTAGAAACCGAATGAACAGAGAAGTATAGAAGGCAGAAAAGAAGAAACAGAGCGAAAGAAATTGGTTGTGTTGGTAGACAAGTTTCTTCCAAAGCAGATTAAATATCTAACGCTGATTGATTGGAAAGGAGTTATGAAGGGAGAGATATAAAGGCAGAAGAGAAGTGTGAAGAAATTTCGAGATACGAGTGGAAAAGCTGTGCACTGAAGAGTTACGAAAGTTTCTACTAGGACCAACTAGAGACTTCTGGAGAAGAGGAGAGGAGAGGAGAGGAGGTTGCGCTGACTGAGTTTTTCCTCCTAGTTTTGCCTTTTGTTATAAAATATATATTTTCATGGTATAAAGCTATATAAATGAGTATCATATATAATTTAAAATATTCATTAATTAATTGAACTTCAAAAAAACGTAAAAACATTGCCTACCTAAAAAAGGGTTGGATTTATAAACTACACTTCCTAAAGAAGAAAAAAAAAAACTTTAACTTAATTAGCTAATTATTTATGTATTAATTTTGACAAAGTTGACATAAAATTATCGAGCATTTAGAAGAAAAAAAAACTATCAAAGTTGCTTCATCCTTTTTAACTGTTATTTATAATGAAACTATCTCCTCATCCATTAATATTGTTTACCCATGAATTCATGATAGAGGAAAATCTTTTTTTTCCCCTTCTCCCTCCTCTTTTTGAGGTGCATCTAATTATTTTAATATTGAAAAATTAACTTTTATTATTATTATTATTATTAAAATTTAATAATTAAATAAATTATAATTTAAAAATAAATTATATAATAAAACAAATAACAATAATATTATAATACTTTATAAAGGACTAAGGGAGCTTTTTTTTTTTATTTGTACCCAGGCGAAAAATAAGAACCAATATTTTCGGCCCATATTGCCCGTATCCAAAAGCAGGCACGCAGGCCAGTCAGGTTGCCAAGTCAACCGCTCTCCAGAATCCTCTGGCGCTTTCTCCCAAAACTCACATGCCTTATGCCTAGTCCCTTCCACCACCTTCCCTTACCAAAAAGATACTTTTTCCATGAATTCTATCCATCCCTATAAATTCAGAATTCAGTAATGCTGCTATCACGACGTAACCAAAATATTCACAGACGTTCCTTTAAAAGCGCCAAGCTCTTTAACACTGTTTCACAATCCCCTGTTTTCTCCAGAAAACAACCCACATATAGTTTCTTCCTGAATTTTCATCAATGGCATCCAAGACTGAAAAGGCCATTGGCATCGATCTCGGCACCACCTATAGCTGTGTGGGTGTGTGGCAAAACGACCGTGTTGAGATCATTGCCAACGACCAAGGTAACAGGACTACTCCTTCCTATGTAGCTTTCACTGATACAGAGCGTTTGATTGGTGATGCTGCAAAGAACCAAGTTGCCATGAACCCACAGAACACAGTCTTTGACGCAAAACGACTTATCGGGCGCAGATTCTCTGACGTTTCTGTGCAGAGTGACATGAAGCTCTGGCCTTTCAAGGTCATTCCTGGTGCTGGTGACAAACCCATGATTGTGGTTCACTACAAAGGCGAAGAGAAGCAATTTTCCCCTGAAGAGATTTCTTCAATGGTTCTCACGAAAATGAGAGAGATTGCGGAAGCATATCTGGGTCAGAGCATCAGGAATGCTGTGATCACTGTCCCAGCCTACTTCAACGACTCGCAGAGGCAAGCTACAAAAGATGCGGGAGCTATTTCTGGGATCAACGTGATGAGAATTATCAACGAGCCCACTGCTGCCGCTATTGCCTATGGCTTAGACAAGAAAGCCTCAAGAACCAGCGAGAAGAATGTGCTCATTTTCGATCTTGGAGGCGGGACATTTGATGTTTCACTGCTGACGATTGAAGAGGGCATATTCGAAGTGAAGGCTACTGCTGGTGACACACACTTGGGAGGTGAAGATTTTGATAACAGGCTCGTGAATCACTTTGTGGCGGAGTTCAAGAGGAAGCACAAGAAGGATATTAGTGGCAATGCCAGAGCTTTGAGAAGATTGAGGACTGCTTGTGAGAGGGCAAAGAGGACCCTGTCTTCCACCACTCAGACAACCATTGAAATTGATTCTCTTTATGAAGGAATTGATTTCTACGCCACAATTACAAGAGCGAGATTTGAGGAGTTGAACATGGACTTGTTTAGGAAGTGCATGGAACCAGTGGAAAAGTGTTTGCGGGATTCAAAAATTGATAAGAGTCAGGTTCATGACGTCGTTCTTGTTGGTGGGTCAACAAGAATTCCCAAAGTTCAACAGCTTCTGCAAGATTTCTTCAATGGCAAGGAACTCTGCAAAAGCATAAACCCAGATGAAGCTGTGGCTTATGGGGCTGCTGTTCAAGCTGCAATCTTAAGCGGCGAAGGGAACGAGAAAGTTCAAGACTTGCTACTTCTGGATGTCACACCTCTTAGCCTTGGTATTGAAACTGCAGGTGGGGTGATGACTGTGCTAATTCCTAGAAATACCACCATACCCACCAAGAAAGAGCAAGTTTTCTCTACCTATTCGGACAACCAAACCAGTGTGCTTATCCAAGTCTATGAAGGTGAGAGGGCCAGAACCAAGGACAACAATCTGCTTGGGACATTTGAGCTTAAGGGAATTCCACCAGCCCCTAGAGGAGTACCTCAGATCAATGTCTGCTTCGACATTGATGCAAATGGTATTTTGAACGTGTCTGCAGAGGATAAGACGGCAGGGGTGAAGAACAAGATCACCATTACTAATGACAAGGGAAGGCTAAGCAAGGAGGAGATTGAGAGAATGGTACAAGAGGCAGAGAAGTACAAATCAGAGGATGAGCAGGTGAAGAAGAAGGTGGAAGCCAAGAATTCCTTGGAGAATTATGCTTACAATATGAAGAATACCTTGAAGGATGACAAAGTTGGCGGGAAACTAGATCCTTCAGACAAACAGAAGATGGAGAAGGCCATTGATGAGACAATCGAGTGGCTAGATAGTAACCAGTTGGCTGAGGTTGATGAATTTGAGGACAAGTTGAAGGAGCTTGAAGGCTTGTGCAACCCAATCATAGCAAAGATGTATCAAGGTGCTGGCGGAGATGCGCCTATGGGTGGTGCTGAGATGCCCGGTGGTGGGTATGGCAAATCCAGTTCTTCAGGCTCTGGTGCTGGGCCTAAGATTGAAGAGGTTGACTGAGCCCGAGGCTTCAAATTTGAAAAGGGTCCATGGTTCATGCCATTATAACTCTCTTTTGGTTTATGATTAAGCAGATTTCTGAAGTGAAACTATTGGTAACGATGGTGTGCATGTAATAGTAGTGTAATACAGAGAGCATCAGCTTTTTTTTTTTTTTTTTCCTTTTCTCTTTATTAAATCAAATAAAGGATCCTCTGTGACTTATTTTGTTTGATGTGGATGACGACTTTTACTATTTCTTTGTTGAAATTTAAG
The DNA here is from genome assembly GCA_034509205.1 of Ceratonia siliqua. Classification (NCBI taxonomy): domain Eukaryota; kingdom Viridiplantae; phylum Streptophyta; class Magnoliopsida; order Fabales; family Fabaceae; genus Ceratonia; species Ceratonia siliqua. Next base: position 17,943 of record JASKGM010046621.1, read on the forward strand.
ATCAAACAAAATTCTGCCAAATATTCGATACCTTATTTTTGTTATCCATGAAGCAAAGTGCAAAAACTATAAAGTTGATCCTCCTAAGAAGCGTTCTCTGTCTCTGTACCTTGAGAAGTTAAACTAGCTCAGACTCTTGCTTATATAGCAAAAAAAAATGCTTCTGTAAACAGGGTCATATTTATACTGAACCACACGGAAGATACTTTGTCCAAGGAAGAAAGAATTAGATATCCTACCAGCTTTTTAAACTATCATTTTGAGTTATTCAATGGATTCATACTCCTAATTTTATTAAATATTTTTATTAATATCTAAATAAATAATAAATTGAGTTAAGCAAAAATATGTTACATTCCTAACTTTTCTCGTACAAATGCCACGTAAGAATCGGTTAAAGGCATGCCATTTCATTATTGTGTTAAAAAGTAAAAGAACTAATTTTGCATATTGCTAATAAGTATATTATGGAGCAAAAGGAATTTGGTCATGTGAAGAATCACTTTATGAATAAGAGAAAGTCAATGAAGTAAAATACAAAATAAGCATAATGTTATGACAAAAGGTGTAAGGCATTAGTGTACAACAGGATAAAAATACTCATTTATGTCACTTCAACATTTTTCAAGGATTACTCACAATTGGACACCTTATCTCTCTTTAAAAAAAAAGAAAAAAGAGGATTCAAATTAAAGAATAATTCTTCACAAAGCAACAAATGCTCATACACACATAATTAGACTCACTTCGGAGTAAAGTAAGAAGTATTGAAGGATGAAGATAAAGAATATACACGGATATGGAAAGATCTCATCTGACTACAAAGAGGATGCCAAAAATCAAGTCCTGAAGTTTTTTACATTAAGCTGTGCAAATCACACAATATCCGTGAAAAAGAAGATATGCTCTCCAACGACTAGAAGAAGAAAATTCAGTTAAATAGAAGAGCTGAAGGATGGTTGAAGCATTGAAGAACCAAGAGTGAAGCTCTCTTCTCTCTCATTGTGCTTCATTTCTAAATCTTCTGAGAGTGAGCTGCTGGAATCAAACTGTTCTTCTTTCATCTGATTTTTCTTTCATTATTCAAAGAGATATTTTTCTTAGAAAAATCAGAGTGTGCCTATCTGGATATATTTGCTCTTCCTAGAGAGTATCATATCATCTTCCTTTCTTTGAAAAAAATTGTATTTTGTGGTTTGGAGTATAACCACGGTCAACGTTGTTGGTGAACGTTTTGTAAAATCAACTTGTTTGTGGTGAGTAAGGAAAACTACCTGTTGTTAGTAAATAGGAAAAATTAGGTTGTAATCTGATTTGAGATTAGTGGAAAAATCCCTTGGGAGCTAAGGGGACTGGATGTAGACTTATACAATGTGGGTTGAACCAGTATAAATCTCATGTGTCATTTTTCCTACCTTTTCTCTCTGATTGGTTATATTTTTCAAAACTTAGTTAAAATCTGAAAAACTTTCAGTAGGTCGCGAAAACAATTTTCAGGTGATTAAAATCAATTTTAGGTATCTAAGTCTTGAAGATATTTTCAAGTATCTAAAAATACTTTTGGGCAACTAAAACCTGCAACTGACTAAAACTATGCTTGTATATTATTTTAAAAAAAAAAACTTTATGCTTCATTTACATATTTAACTTATAATTATCTAAATAATGTTTGCTTGGACAAAATTTTTTAAAAATACCAATTTCCCCCTCTTAATATTTTCTTAACTTTCAGACTAGATGGATATGCGTTAATTTAGCTTCATCCCACCTTTGAGGCAGATTTACAGATAAAGATCACCCTCGAAATAATAACTTGTCTTAACTAAAATGAGTCAAAAAAGCCATTAATCAGCACTTTTGCGATCTCTTTATTTTATGCAGATAAGTGGCTTGATCATTAGCCCAAAAAGAGATTGGATTGTTTCTCATATATCTACTTCTCCTCCTTTCTTAGATTGCCAAAGGATAAATCAATGGACCCCTCTTTCTTGTCACCCTTTGCATCACAAAACCCTACACAGAATCCGAACCTGAACGCCAACGAATCTTTTTCCTGCCTTTCTCCACCATTGAAACCAATACAGTGAACCTAATGGTGCACAAAACCCCTCCACCACTTTCCCAACCACCTAAGATGAAGGTAACATTTCTTGCATTCTTCCTTTTCATTTCATTAGCTCCAACCATATCAACCACTGGTTTCCAAATAACTTTCCACATTTCAGAAGGCAGAGGCCTAAACCAGAGCAATGGGCAAACACAGGAACTTGTTGAACTATTCAAGCAAGAACAAGGCTTTGATGTTTTCTGAATTTGTAAGCATCTCATTTGATACTTTCACTTATTTTATACTTTCACAAGCAGTAAGTATGAAATATCTGATGCTTCAAGAAAAGCACAGACAGGAAACGCAGGAGGTTGTGGGGATGCTAATGTATGAAATATCAGGGCCCCATTTTGGGTTCTTAAGATCAATTAATCTTTAGGTAAGCCTGGCTTTATTTTTTGTGTTTATGGAGTTTTCAATTTTATTTTATATAAAAATTTATTAAACGTTAGATTCCAATCCAAAAACAATGGGATGAGAATTTAGAGAAAGGGTCATGGTAGTATTTGAACTTCTAACATTAAACCTTCTGATACTTGAAACTGGAGAAGGTGTCCCCAAACCAAAAATTCCTTGGCCCAATCCTTTAAAAACTGAACAAAACCCAAGACAATAGGGTTAACGTGTAGACTCAAGTACTCAACCTGTTATTTGAGTCCATTTCAGTTCTAATGCTCTGAACGATATTAATTATTATTAAATACCAATACACCATCTCATTAGAAAATTTCAGAAAGACAAAAGGGTTAAGAGTTCCAATTGAGTGTTAATTATTCTCATTATTAGACGGATGTATATTTGTGACAAGAAGGCAGACAAACTAGTAAATTTTTTTCTGCTAAGAAATCTGACTAGTTAAACTCATCGATGGTCAATCATTTTAACACGGAATCGACAAATCAAATTTGAAAAACCAAAATCAGCGGTGAAATTTTTTTTTTTTTTTAATAATCAATGCTTTAATTAAGCTATTTTTTTATTCAAAATTAACAACCTTGTGTCTGCAACAGAAAATATGTAAAG
>JASKGM010046632.1:0-17253 GCA_034509205.1 Ceratonia siliqua
ATTGGCAAGAGAGAGAAAAAAAAGCAATAGCAAATCACTGGATTTGTAGACATTGCCAATAAATGAACAAAAATATTAATTACCGGATTAGGATTCTGTAAACAAAGCTAATTAGATTCAGCACCAAGCTTGTTTTTTTCTCTGTTTCTCACCTTCGACATTTTGAATGATGTTCATTATTTAATCATCATTCTCCTGATCATGTGGGAATGGGAAACTGCCCTATATAAAATTTCCTTCCGAAATCTTCTATTTTTATCACACTAGAACATTTTTCTCACAAGGGAATAACTTATTAAAAAATGCTTACAATCGGGCAGGTTGAAAATGGGAAAGAAAAATATAAAACATATTTAAGAAAATCAATATACCATGCTTTATTTGAATTGCCACTTTAAGAGGAATATAATTAGCTATAACTTATAAGGCAAAACATACTGTAATTAATGAATGTATGTCAATAAAAATTACTAATAAGATTCCAAGAATCGAATTGAATTATACGCTTAGTACATATATAGTGAGTTTATATGTTCCCAAATCAAATCTCTCCATTCTCATGAAAAGCTTTCTTTCTGCCATTGCTTATCAACTATCAAGTTTATTTGATAACTCCACAAAATTGACCATTATCTTACAATATTCCACAACTGGCTTATTAGATTATGCTACGGAAGGCAAACAATAGAACAGAGATCGAAAATAACGAAACTGATCAAGAAAGAAAAATAACTGATTGAGGTACAAGAGAGTTGGCGCAGGATCATTATTGCTTTGTATCTTCCTTCCAGTTTTGAATAGCTTGAGACACAACTTGTTCAACTAATTGCGCATCCATATGGCCAGTTTCTCCATTATCCTTCTGAGACATCCACAAATAATTGTGTCAGTGTCAGTGCCAGTGGCTCCACCAATAAGTTATCCAGTACTCACAAGGGTGAGTGGTTGACTGATATATATAGAGACTATAGAGAATTTTAGAGAAAGAGATATATGCATGTAATTAATTTACTGTCGAGATTTGAACATAAAATTTTGATATCATTACTTTGGTTCCAACTGCTTCTAAACAAAAGCTGTCCACACAAGAAACCCTAGCTAGGAGCACATCAAGACCCAGCTCTTCAAAGGCTTCCAATATGAACACCAGCAGCCCATGGCAACTCCTTTCACTCAACACTTTTATCATAAAGCCCTTCTCTTGTGGTTCAACTGTAAGCTGCCAGAAACATAATATAACAAGCACAAATTTATATAATATCTGCAGAAATTAAGGGGTGAAAGAAAAGATCATTCTTTTCAATTGATATATAAGCATTAGTTACTCAGGTTATAATTACCACAGGCACTGGATCATAGTCAGTGAAGTTTTGTGCTGCAGAAACTGCTTGGTTCAATTCTTCCAGCTTTTGCTTTAACCCTTCTATGTACACTGACGCATCCAATATTACTGAGGTTTTACGGCGCTGCTGCATATAAACACAGAAAAAGGTTTCATCTCAACATGATCTTCAATTCTGGACCTTATGATAATTATCTGAGGCTAAAATATAAGCAACAGACAAGTTAGAACTTAGAAGAATATTTTCTCAATGAATATAATTAATAAAATTAAGAATGGGTTAATCAAGATGAGGGGTGGTATTATGCATTTCAAGAGCAATCAAATATGAATATATAGTTGAGGTTGAGGAGATGAAGTATTATAAGAGAAAGAGAAAAGGATCACTAGGATGGAAATGAAATGGAATTGAGCTGTCTCTTTGCCTTTTATTAAGTGAATTATGTATGTAGAAGGTTTTATCCGGGCACTGAATGACAGAAGAGGGCAGGCTAAGTTGGAAATGGTTTCAGAGTGTTCACCGCATGGGAGTTGGTGATTGAACGAAGAAGTTGTAGGTTCCTATACATGGCTGTTCTCTTGTGAACCCTGCAAACCATTCTCTCTCTCTTTGATCAGCTCCCTCTCACGGACTCTGATCTCCTCACATGCAGAGAAGTAAACAAATCCAAACAATAGTTGAAGGTTTATATAAAGAGGATGAGGACACAGAATGTTGTTGATCACATGTGATGTAGTTTTGGAATTACCATATGCATAAACTGTTTTAACTTCAAGGCCGCTCTTGTTCTTTTCTTTCTCACGTTACTTTCAGTGTAACTTCTTGTCAAGCTAATTAAGGCCTAGTTTGATACTGCAGCTAGATTTCAAATACAATCAATAATAAATTCTTTTCAGAAATTAATTTTTCTTTCTAGTAATTTAACAAAGAAAGAATACAACATTATTTCTTAAAATTATTGCTCACTTAATTTAATTAAAATTTTTAATATTTTAATTAATATATTTCAATTTAATCCCTCCATACACCTCCACAGTGTTAAAATTACAAGCATGTAGAGTATATAGAAGGATAAAAATAAGTCAAGGTATTCAATTATTCAAAAACAAATAAAGAATGTAGATAAAGGGACCTTTGAGAGTATGATTTAGTTTAGAACTCATAATATATATTTTTAGGATGATTTAGTAGTTTATTTAGGCCATATTTATTTGGACTTATTATGAGAATAAATTACTTTTTTTAAAAAAATAATATATTCTGATAAAAATATATCTATTTGTTTGAACTTATAAAAAAATGATAAGTTAATGAAAAATAGAGAAAATCTCTTATAAGGAAAAGTTAAAAATTGTAACTTTTCCTAATAATAAGAAAAAAGAAAAACTTTTATAATGCATTATTTTTTTTTTATAATCTCAAACAAACAGGCCCTTAATACTATTAGATACATAATTTAATTAACAAAATAAAATTCACTTCTTCATAAGCTTATTAAAAGGGTAAATTATTTAATTCTTGTATATATATATATATATAACTATCCAAGAAGTAAAGAAATATTTGAACAAAGATATATATATATATATATATATATATATATATATATTCAGCCTTGCCATTTTGAAAGCAGTCAAAGTGAATAATATGAAAAATAGACAAAAAATACTTTGTAGGTGGTGGTGTTGATAGCGTCATGGGATGAAGTGACTGCATCATAAAAAAATAAATGATAGAAGATTGTAGGGTCAATAATAAGATTCTGAAAACAGACATTCTGCGTAGGTAACTGAGAAAAACTGATGAAAAAGATGGTGGGCATGGCAGAGGAGTGGGGTTAAGTTTGGAAGCAGACAAGGAATCTCATGGCTGGTTGGGACAACATATCCCCTACTACAAAACTAACTGTCAAAAACACCCTTCTAGCTTTGGGTTCCCTTCTTTGGATCCCTCCAAGCTTTTTTCACGGGAGAATTTCTCTGTCTGCGCTTTGGTTTCCCCCTATATATCTACCCACAAACGTCAAAGTCGTTTTGGTTTTATTATAGCTCCCTTCAAATTAAAAACTATGCAATTTGTTACATGCTTTCCAGTTTCTTCCTCCCAATCCAAACTATTTTGAATTTTCAGGGAAAAAAAATGATTATTCGCTCACTGAATTTAATTAGACCTATACCGGATTTACTTAAATTTTAATTACTTGTCCTAGTTTCAAAACTTATTAGTATTGACTCTAACACAGGAGTCAAATTAACGATGGCGGTGAAAACTTGTGACCATATGTGAAAGTGACATTATAATGACCCGTTGGAAATTTTTAAAATGGTTTAATAGTATAGTGATAGTAATATAATTATATAAATACATAGATAACACCAAAAAAATTATAAAAGTAGAGACAGCAATGATGGTTGTGGAAGAAATAATGGTTACAACATTAATCGATGCGATAGAGAAATTGTTGTCATAAGATAGAGATATTTTGAAACACTGTTCTTTTGTATGGTTAAAATAGGTTAATGGCAATGAAGTATCATTATACTTTTTCATTAACCTTTTTATGTGTTTGTTAGAAGTATCATATTACTTGGATAAAGTGGTTAAGTATTGTATATAAGTTTAAGACATTACTTTTTTAACAAGTCAATTTTTCAAGAGAAATTACTAGTTAGCACATATAAATGCATCATACTATCAGAGATAATGACCCGAGATTATCTGAATAGAGTGGTTAAGTGTTGTATATAAATTAATGTTTTAAAAATTAGATTGGTCATTAAACCAATGAAGGCAGAGGGTCATGAATCAATGGTCTAACCAGAATCGAACAGCGATCAAATCAAATTTTAATTAAATATTTGTTTGTTATATATTATATTTATTGTATAATATATAATAAATAACAAACATTTTAAATATTTTATAAATTAATTTTTTTTGTCATTTTTGTATATTTTATAAATTATAAATATTACATTATATAATTAAGTTAGTCCATGCATTTTGCCTTGTTGGTGAAGAGGAATTATGTTTTGCCAAGATGTACTAATGGCCTATTTGGAAGCGCTTTTTGCGCTCCCAAAGCTGCTTTTGTTAAAAAAAAAAGTGCTTTTTCTGATTTTGGCCATTTGTCTAGGATTATTTTTAGAAGTTATTATTTTAAAAATAAGCAGAAATGATACTTATTTTTGAAGCAGGAAAATGTTGCTTAAAAAATAATCAGGTCCAATTGAAGAGAAAGAAAATTTTCTAAACAAATATACCCCTAAAATACTTCATAAATTTGCTAAAAAGCATTTTTATATTTTTGCATCCAAACACAAAACATCTTTTTTTTTCAATAAAATCACTTCTGCGTAACTACATTTAAACACCAAATACATGCTTTTTTTGAAAAAAAATCACTTCTATTTAAAGCATTTGCTCAAAACCATAAGTCAATCCAAACTGACAACTGCCCCTAAGTTTGATTTCTAGCACATGAATTTTTGACAAAAAAAATAAATAAAAACCGATTTAAGAGAGAATTGGCCAAGTTAAGACCAGTTCAAAGGAAAAACTAGCCAATTTTTACCAGTCTTTAACTAATGTTGACCGATTCGATGAACCACTAGTTTTCTTTTATGACTGGACTTGTGACCAGGTCGATTCATCAATTTTTCGGTTGACCGGCTAGTTCGATTCAATTTTCTTAACAAGGATCTAAACTAGAGGCATCTCTCCCTTGATTTTCATGATAGCCTAATTCTTTCTCACAAAACCAACTTGTAAAGGAAGGAATGCCTCTCATTGATAAACTAACTAATTTTCGTGTATGAAATTTCCCTTATGGGCGTCTCTTCCAACCATATTGACATGAATACCGTCCACATATATCGTCTATGATCAACTCAACTTTTTTCATATGTATTGTGATCTGATTATTATGTCTAAATCAACTTATTTGTATATTTTAATTAATGTAGTTCTTTAATTAATGACAGACTATTCACACCACTTGTTCATTACCATGAAGCCAACCCTTAGAGTTGTCATCCATTGAATTCACATGTCTATCTTTTTCATGTGTCATGTCAAAATGAAATTATTCAGTTTTAGATTAATAAAATTCTTTCATTATTAACATCCAAATTGACACATAATTCAATCAGATTTTCCTTTAACTGGAGCATCGTTTTCACCACATTAATCCATGGAACTTTAACTGGAGCATTGGATGAAGCAGTGTTTAATTGTGCAGTTAACAGCCAGATGCCAGAGTTTATGGAACAGCCAAACTTTGTCCATTTTCAGATAAATGTGAAGGCAAGAAAATGATGTATGATTCAAATAAACCCTCACCGAATTCCATAATGATATTGAGAATATGTATATATGAACCATAAGGAATATGATTGAGTGTGATGACCACAAGAAACAAGTTCCATTATTGTACTTGAAAACTTGTTCCATTTTGGCTCCTAGCAACCATGAACATGACCTATCATGCTTGTCAACCTTGTAAGTATATATCTCAAGACATAAACATGTTACTTTTACTCTCATGTGAACCGTACATGAAGAAAGTTATTTACAAAGTCTGAGTTTAGCTATATGAGGGTGATGAATTATAGGAGTTTCAAATTTGATTCTAGAGTCTTAGAACTCAAAAAAAAAAAAAAATTCACTTGTATTTGTACGAGTACTGAACGTAGCATTAGGGCTTGTTATTTGATTACGAAGCAAGATGAGAAAGAAATGAATGAAGTGAAATAAATAAAATAATTATTATTTGAATGTTTTTTAAGTAATAAAGATGAATTTCCAACTCCTTCCATCTTAGTTCTTACTCTACATCCCAATTTCATATATATCCTAAAGTCCAGAGATTACCATTTTATTTTTACTAGCATATATTGAATGAATTAATATATAATATGGATAATATTATGGAAATTTATATTTGGACACATTTTTATTAATTATCATTAATTTTTAAATGATGAAAAGAAAACTATCATCCACGTTGTTAGGATAATTTCATTTTAATTGACTAATATTCCGTGACGTTAATATTGTTTTAATTCCAAGTTATATTTTATATATATATATATATATATAATATTTATATTATATATAATATATATGTCGTTAATTATATGTATAAGAAAGGAAGCATTTTAAACAAAAACATCCAGCTGCAAATGAGATTATAAAAGGTGGACTAAATGTAATTGAAATAAGAATCCTCTTTTATCAAAAGACTAATTTCCTAATGAAAATAGGAGTAATGTGGCTGTGAAATCAATATGAAGGGACGCCCAAATTGAAGAGAAGCGGCCATATATTGCAGAGAGGGTGAAGCAAAATATAGCGAGGTGCTACAATCAAATTTAATAGTGGAAATAAACATACTTCAACCACAAATTGATACAAGAAGCTTCAGATGTTCTAAAGGAAAAAGCCTGGAGTTCCAAGAGCAAATCTTCAAAGGTTTTGAAGGGGTATGTTATAGAAGGCCTAGAGTTCTAGGTATTGCAGAGGCTAAGGCTTAGTCACTGTATGGTAAGTTGTCTTGTGAGTTTTGTTGATTTGGCATGTTGTCATTGGGATCATCCACATGTCTGTAATTTAACCTTGCTATAGTGGATTTGAGGTGGTGCCTATCACCCAGAGCGGTTTTTATTTTGAAGAGGTTCTTCAAAATTTTTTTACTTCATCAACAAATTGCTTGTGTTCAATTTATTTATTGTTTATTAGTTGTAATCTGTTGCATATTTGTTAACTATGTTTTGAATTATTTGATTAAGTGTTTAATTGAGGCTTAATATTTAATTACACCTATTCACTCCTCTCTAAGTGTTAGTTGAGTTTAAATTAAGATTTTTTTCAATTGGTATCAGAGCTTAATTTCGATCATAGACTCGATATAATGGATAAGTCTCAAGCACTTAGCACACTCCCATACTTTGATGGTAATAATTATGCCTACTGGAAAGTTCGAATCAGAACTTTTCTTAAGTCTTTAGATGATAGCGTTTAGATGGTTGTGGTTACTGGTTGGAAAGCACCCACTGTCATGATAGATTAAGTCAGTATTCCCAAAGAGACCAACTTTTGGTCCAAGGATGAACTTAGTGAGTGTAATTGGAATAGTAAAGGAATACATGTTATATTCATGGCTGTGTCCCCTAATGAATTTAAGAGAACAACTAATGAATGTTTATTTCTTAAATTATCATGGCTGGAATGTATAGCTTATTAAATATATTCCAAACAGTCTCCTAACTATTAGATAGCAGAAGCATGAGAAAATGATTATTGGAACAAGGAATTAGATAAAGTTAATCCTACTTATTATAGGATATTGGATAAGGACCAGCATTCAACCTTATCTACAACTCTTACAACTTTTATGTAGAAAACCCATGCAATGCATATCTTGGGATTGGGTTTCCTAGTGTGAGTGCTCTTCCTATTAGTTGTTGCATCATTCCTCCCCCTTTCGGATTTGTTATTGTCCTCAAGAACTGCAGCGATGAACTTAGGATACTTATCTTGCATGTCTGAGATTACTTCCCATGTGGCCTCATCCTCATGCAATCTTACCCATTGCACCAGGACTTCGCGCTTATGTCTTCACCCCTTAGTGACCCATCGGCTCTACATAAAGGTCTCTAGTTTAACCTCCAATTGCTTATTATCAATGATAGGTGGTAGATTGACAATTGCTACTGGAGTGTCACCTACCTTCTTTCTTAGCAATGATACGTGAAAGATTGGGTGTACCTTGGCTTCAGGAGGGAGGTCCAACTTGTAAGCTACCTTCCCTATTCGTTGCACGATCTAGTAAGGTCCGTAAAATTTGCTTGCTAGTTTCCTATGGGCTCGCTTGAATACTAATGACTTCCTGAGGGGATGTAAATGGAGATACACTCATTCTCCTTCCTAAAATTCCACCTCACTCCGCTTCTAGTTAGCTGCCGCGATCATGCGTTGTTGAGCCAAGGCGAGATAATCCGTTAATTTCTGGAGCACTTTATCATGGTATTGCAAGGCTCATTCAACCTCGTTCAAGTTGGTGTTGCCTACCTCACACCTTATGACTTTAGGAGGTAATCTGCTATAAACTACTTCGAAGAGTGTCCGTTTGGTTGACTTATGGAAATTGGTGTTATACCAATATTCTGCCCATGACAAGTAATGACTCCATTGTTTTGGGTGTTGGGAAGCAAAACAACATTGGTATTGCTCAAGACATTGGTTGACAATCTCAGTTTACCCGTTCGTCTGGGGATGGTAGGCTGTAACAATGTGCAGTTTCATTCCTTGGAGGCGAAAGTACTCATTCCAGAAGTTAGAGAGGAAGAGAGGGTCTTGGTCACTCACAATTGTTCTCGGCATCCCATGGAGCTTAGCTACACCATGAATGAAGAGTTCTACCACTGTTCTAGCATTGAAAGGGTGTGATAAGGTAAGGAAGTGACCATATTTATTAAGCCGGTCCACTACTACCATAATGACATTCTTGCCAGCTGAGGAAGGAAGCCTTTTGACGAAATCCATAGTGATATCATCCCACACCTGCTCAGGAATGACCAATGGTTAAATCAATCCTGCTAAGTTCTGTGAAAGGACTTTGTTGCTTTGGCAGGTGTCACATTTTGCTACCCATTTCTTTACTTATGAGCATAACCTTGGCTAGTAGAAGTCTTGACAAAGGTGTTGATAAGTTTTCAATTCACCTGAGTAACCCCCAATCATCGAACCATGGTATTCCTCTAAAATACGGGAGACAAAGCTGCTATCAGGTGGCAAGACTAGCCTCTCTCGACACATCATTAAACCTTGTTTGGTGTGGAACCCAATCTCTCTCCATTTTTCTCTGAGATTCGCTAGTACAACTCTAGTAAATATGGGTTACTAATGTTGGTAGCTTACAGCTCATTCCACATAGAGAACCGAAGTTAGCAGATTGCCATTAATTCTAGAAGTTCAAGGTGGCATGACAAGGCATCGGCTACGAGTTGTCTTTCCCTGGTCGATACCTAATTTCATAGTCATAGCCCAAGAGCTTGGCCACCCACTGCTATTGATATGGTGTAGTGAGTCTTTGTTCCAACATGTACTTGAAGCTTTATGGTCTAGAAGTACAATAAAGTGTTAGCCAAATAGGTAAGGCCACCACACTCTAATGGCTTCCAGGATAGCCATAGTCTCTTTAGCATGCGTTGACTTGGTCTTGGATGAGGGGCCCAATACCTTACTCAGAAAGGGTACTGGTTTACCTGCTTGGGAAAGAATAGCTCCCATGCCTTCTTCACTAGCGTTAATTTCAACCATGAAAGTCTAGGAGAAATCGGGTATTTCGAGCACTAAGGCGCTGCTCATAACCTGCTTGAGGGAGAGGAAGGCTCAGTATGCTTCATTATCCCAAATAAACCCTCCATTTTTGAGTAGGTGGGTGAGGGATGTTGCTATCCATCTATAATGCTAGATAAATTTCCAGTAGTACCTGGTAAGGCCCAGAAACCTTCTTAATTTTGTCACAAATCGTGGGCATGGCCAAGCTTGAATGGCTATAATTTTCTCTGGATCCATCATGACTCCATTGTGGGTGATGATGTGCCCTAAGTAATCCACTTCTTTTCTCTCAAACCTGCATTTAGATAGCTTGGCATAAAATTTGTTTTGCACCAATATTTGTAACACAAGCACAAGGTGACGAAGGTGGGAGTCCCAAGTGGCACTATAAACCAATATATCATAAAAAAAACAAGTACAAATTTTCATAGGTGAGGAGCAAACACAGTGTTCATGGCTGATTGGAATGTCGCAAGTGTGTTGCACATACCGAAAGGCATAACAAGGTACTCATAGTGCCCATGATGAGTACGGAATGCAGTTTTTCAGATGTCTTGAGCTTGTATCCTTATTTGGTGGTACCCCAAGCATAAATCCAATTTAGAAAAATATTGCGCCTTGTGAAATTCATCCAACATATCTTTTATGGTAGGAATTGGGAATCAGTCTTTAATGGTTACCTCGTTAAGAGCCTTGTAATTAGTGTAAAACCTCCAGCTCCCATCTTTTTTTGAGCATTAGGAGTACTGAGGAGGAGTAGGGACTTGTGCTGGGTTGAATTATTCCCTTTTCTAGCATTTCTGATACTTGCTTCTTGATTTCATTCTTCTGGTGGTATGAGTAACGATAAGGTCGTACATTGACTTGTGTGACCCTGGCTTTAAGTTGAACTTGGTGATTAAATGGGCGTGAGAGAGGTAGTTGATTGGGTTCTTAGAACACTACTTCGTACATATGTAGTAAGTGTTGTACTTCTGGCACCATACGTTTTGGGCTTAGTGTAACAATGGTTGTCTCTGTCTGTAATGCAAATAGTGCATTGATATGCCCCTTTATCTTGAGTAATGTATGGATAAATTCTCCTTGAGGTGAGCCATTTGTTTGACCAATAATTTTGTATGTTTTACCATAGCTGTTAAACTTCATAATAAACCTTCCTCAATCACACAAAGTTGACCCTGGTGCTCTCAACCATTAGATGCTGAGGACAACATCCATCCCTGTTAGTGAAAGGACATACAAAGTGGTTACACAGAAATAATTTTAAATCCTGAGTGTTACCTGTTGGCATTTTCCTTTGCACTGGACTGTAGACCTATTAGTTATCAAAAGGTTGAATATGCTGGGTGTCGATATTAGTAACTATAAGGCTTCTACTTTGTCCTTACTGATAAAATTATGGGTGGACCCATTATCAATTAGGACAGATAATGGATGTTGCCTAATGAAACCGGTTACCTTCAATGTTCATGGAATAGTCCACCATTCCAATGCATAAAGAGATATTTCAAACTCAGGTTCCTCAGCTGGTTGTTCAACCTCCTCGGTATAAGGCTTATTTGTGTCCAACATGAAGAGTTATAGCTTCTTGCATTTGTGGCCACTCGTGAACCTCTCATCACAGTTGAAGCAGAGTCTATTTTTCTCTCCGTTGTTACATATCGGCCCAAGATAGCTTCTTTACTCCTGGCAGTATCTGCTTCTCTGAGCTATTGTTGCGATGGTCAAGGTGATTCTTGAACATTTTGTGGTCTTTACTCTTTTACCTAACTATTCATCTTTTATTCGAGCATAATCTATGGCCTATCGTAACATCTTTGGATGTTGGATCCTTATCTCCCCTGCTAACTCATCTTTCAGTCCCCCAATGAAGATCCCAAGCAATGCCTTTTGAGGCCATGCTTACACTTGGTTAACTAAGCTTTTAAATTCCAGAAGGTAACTATGTAACGTACCTATTTGTTTGATTTTGGATAGTGCTTCGTCATAATCTTCAAACTCAGTGGATCCAAACCTGGTGTGCAGCTCTCTCTCAAAATCATCCCAGGTAATATTGATTCCCTCTGCAGCGTATGACCTTTACAACCATTGGAGTCAATGGTTAGCTTCTGCATCCATATGGAATGATACTAAGGGTACTTGTTGATCTGTAGGAGTTCCTTGGTATTCAAAGAATTGACAAACGCGATGAAGCCACTCTATTGGTTCTGTCCCACCGTGCCGCGGGAAATTCATTTTAATATACCGTGGTACAACTCAACTAGGTATATTCTCTACTACTTGTGGCTTGGTTATGGCTTTACTAGTATCTTCATTTTCTTTCATCTTCGCTAGTTGGTGCAGGAGCTTAGTGAGCATGCTTTTAACCTCTTCAAACCCATCTTTAACTAAGGATTCCAGCCCTTATACCCGTGTCTCCAGCCCTTGATATCTCTTGTTCATGCCCTGGATCATTTCACGCAACCGAATGACTTCGCTCTCTAGGAGTTCTATCTTTTCCTTTTAGGTTGTCATTTGGCTCTAAAACTAAATGATGCAACTAAGAGGTAATTACGAACAACCGATGAATGTTTATTTCTTAAACTGCCATGGCTTGAATGTACAGCTTATTAAATAGACTCTAAACAGTCTCATAATTATTGGATAACAGAAGCATGAGATAATGCTTATCAGAATAAAGAACTAGATAGACTCAATCCTATTGATTATAGGATACTGGATAATGACCAGCATTCAGGCTTATCTACGACTCTTACAACCTTTATACAAATAAACCATGCAATGCATATTTCGAGGTTGGGTTTCCTAGTGCGAGTGCTTTTCCTATGAGTTGTTGAATCAATCTCCATGTGCAATATCTCTAAGGAAGCTTGGAAAATTCTAGAAGTTATACATGAGGATACTAGGACTGTTAAGGACTCTCAACTTTATATGCTGACTACTAGGTTTAAGGAAATTCGCATGAAGGATGATAAGTCCTTTGGTGAATTTTATGCTAAATCAAATGATATAGTTAACTCTAGTTTCAACCTAGGAGAGAGAATCCCTGAGTATATAATTGTTAGAAAAGTGCTTAGATCATTACCTGAAAGGTTTAAACCCAAAGTTACAGCCATTAAATAGTTAAAAGACATAGATAGCCTTAAGACTGGATAACTGATAGGATCTCTTCAAACCTATGAGTTAACCTTACCTAACCAAAGGAAAACCAAACCCCTAACACTTAAGACTGTGAGAAAAGACCCTGGTGAAGCTACTGATGATGATTCTCTTGATGATGAAGATGTAGCCGTGTTTGTTAAAAAGTTTAGGAAGTTTTTCAAACCCAATAAAGATGGTCTATATAGGAATAATAAAAACATTGACAAGAACAAGGATAGCTCAATTAAGGATAAGCAGGTAAAGAATGATAGGAAAGATTTCAAAAATATGAAAAATAAAAAATCTCAAACCTTCAAGTGCCATGAATGTTAGGGATTTAGGCATATAAGGGTAGAATGTCCTAACTACTTGAGAGCTAAAAAAAATGCTATGAATTCCTCCTTATCTGATGATGAACCTGAGAGTATACCTATTGATGATGAGTAATATAGTGATCAGAAAGGAAATTATCTAGCTTTCTCTGCATCTGTTGAAGTGCCTAGTAATACCTCTGAAAATAAAGAGTTTTCTGACTATGAATTTGAAAGTGAAGATCAGTTTCAAGTTGCATATAATAAGCTTTTTAAAAAGAGTCTAAAACTAAAAAAGTTGAATAAATTAACTTTCAAAAAGTTGAATGAGATAGAAATAGAGAAAGAGAAATTATAATGTACCCTTGCTGAGAAGGATGACACTATTAACCAACTTAAGGAGATGGACCTCACCTTAGAAGAAAAAGTTACAGCTCTAGAGAGTGAAATAAAAGAGTCTAAAACCCAGCTTTTAAAGTTCTCCCTTGGAGCTAAGCAGCTAGATCTGTTGATAGGACAAGGAAAACAAGCTAAAGATATGCAAAGTATAGAATGTGATAAAACTGGATCATCTGGTGCATCTCAATCTAAGACTAGCTTTATGAGATCCACTGACAATCTACAAAATGAGGAATCTAAATATCCTCAATTTTTTGTGAATGACCAAGTAGCACTAAAAACCTTTGAGGTTCCTAAGAGTAAGACCATCATGTCTCAACCTTCTCTTAGGAAACATAGTTCTATAACCATTGTCCCATCTAGGTTTGTCCCCACATGTCATTTTGTGGAAAGTAATGCCACATCAGGCCAAACTATCTTAAACTAGGATATTCTAAAAAGATTAATAATCAGATACGTCATAGGAATGAATATTGGGATTTGACTAGACAAATTAAGGAGTTACCTCATCAAAATAAGATTATCAACAAGACTTTCATTGAATTATCTAGGGTCAATAGTTCTAGAACTAGAGCATCTTTGGTAAATAAACAAGTTTGGAGAAGAAATGGTGAAAACCAACTGGCTGACATCTCCATTGGGCCCCTTGATGATAGCAGGCTTGAGAACCTTAGAAAAGCCATAGGAATATATGCTGCACCTTAAGCAATGTATCTTTATCTTACATACATCCATGTATACATGACATTAGATAGGCTTGCATACTCAATATACATGCATACATGACATTAGAATAGGCTTGTATACATGAAAAACATACATTCTATTTTTAAGTTGTTTGTTTCCATGCATTATAATTTTTTGAGATGAAGAATGAATAAAATTGCTTTTGTTTCAAATGAGTGCTTGAGTTTTATTTCTTGAAATTTAATATTGGTATTTAAATACTTACTACCCTTCATAGGTTGTGCTTTTACATTCACACATGCACACATGTAATTGCTAATAGGGATTTGACCGCATGTGTGATACTTGAGCAAGCAATTAGTATCGAGTTAATTAGATTCATGGGTTTGCATTGACCTCTGACAAGCAGACACTAACTATCAAAATGGTCTTCAATATGCAAAATGAAAAATAAAATAAACTTATATGCTTCTCAAATAAAGGATCAAAAGCAAAGAGCAAGGTTAAAAGACCACATCATAAAAGTATCATGAAGCATCGAGACAGAGGGAGAAAAAGTAAAAGAATATTAGACAACAGTGTTAGGTCCCAGTGGCATTGGGTTTGACTTGCTTACACTAGGTTATTCTTTTATCTCACTGCTGATTTTTGTTTAACTACCTTGTTTATTCTCACGAACTTAAGGTTTTAAGTATGATTGGCACTTTCTGTGTACCACTATACATGTTAAGCACAACCTATATTTAGTATTGAGTAGTTAAATATCAAGTTAAGTCTCGTGAAATGATATAAAAAGAACTCATGGACTGATTTTCTCTTCTTCAAGAATGCAATACTCTTACTCTTTTTTTGGCATTCTTTTGTGAATCTAGTGTCATTTAAAAAAAAAAATTGGCTTTTTTTGTGCACTACATCATTTAGTGAGTTTAGTGCATCTCATACTTAAATCTACATTTTTGCTTAGTTCCTTTGGCTATCTGTGACAAAAGGGGGAGAAAAATGTATGGTTTAGATATTCTGGTTTTTGACTGAATTTGTTTTTTTTATTTTTGTTTCTAATTTTCCACTGTCTTCTTTATTCATTAATTTTCTAGTTTCTCTAATGTTAATGATTGTTCTCATTTATTATGTTTGCTTTGTCTTATATGCCTCATTAATGCTATGGGCACTTGTTAGATGTCTTGTATTGATATTATTGCAATTTCACATTAGACTTAGAATAGAAATTTGGACTATTAACTGTTGTCAATACCACATTCTTCACCTGATATTTGTGTTTAGTATGCTACAGGAGACTGGTACTTCTTTGAAGATTTAGTTGAGTATTAGTGAGGGTTTAAATTGTAAATGGTTAAGCTCTGTTTTGTGGTTGTCAAAGCCTCATTCATATGGTTGGGTAGTTTGTTTAAGTTTTGTCACAGAATATCCAAAGGGGAAGTTTGTTAGAACAATTTCATTTTAGTTGGCTAATATTTCGTGACTCTATGTCTAATATTGTTTTAGTTCCTAAGTTATATATGTTTTGTGTGTGTGTGTGTATATATATATATATTATATAATATATATGTGGTTATATATATAAGAAAGGAAGCATTTTAAACAAAAACATCCAACTGCACATGAGATTTAAAAAGGTGGACTAAATGTAAAGGAAATAAGAGTGCATGGCTATGAAATAAATATGGAGGGATGCCCAAATTGAAGAGAGGCAGCCATATATTGCAGAGAGGATGAAGCAAAATATAGCAAGGTGCTACAATCAAATATGACAGTGGAAATAAACATACTTCAACCACAAATTGATATAAGAAGCCTCAGAGGTTCTGAGGAAAAAGCCTAGAGTTCCAGGCGCAAATCTTCGAAGGTTTTGAAGTGGGTATGCTATAGAAGGCTTGGAGTTTTAGGTATTGCAAAGGTTAAGGTTTAATAACAGTTTGGCAAGTTGTCTTGTGAGTTTTATTGACTTGGCATGTTGTCATTGTGGTCAACCATGGGTTTGTAATTTAACCTTACTATAGTGGATTCAAGGTGATGCTTATCACCTGATGTGGTTTTTATTTGGAAGAGGTTTTTCAAAATATTTCACTTCGTCAACAAATTGCTTGTGTCCAATTTATTTACTGTTTATTAGTTTTAATCTGCTGCATATTTGTTGACTATGTTTTGAATTATTTGATTAAGTGTTTAATTGAGGCTTAATATTTAATTATATCTATTCACCCCTCTCTAGATGTTAGTGGAGTCTAAACTAAGATTTTTCACACATCTTCATTAACCAATAAGAGTGGTAACTCTCTCTTCAATGAATTCCCAATTCATTCAATCCCTTTCCATTCTAATATATATAAATTACTTCTATTTATTTTAAATACTAACATAACATTCAATATCTTTTATTTATAAAGTAATACTCAATTTATTTATTAAAAAAATGCTTAATTATACTTTTGGTCCTCCTAGTTTCTCAATTATAACAATTTGGTCTTTCTAATTTTAAGTTAAGTCATTTAATTCCCCCATTAAATTGTCATCCAAAATTTAACGTTAATAGCTAAGGTAGCTACCATTGTTGTCACATAAGCACATGCAAGTACACATGGGCTGTCACATCAGATTGCACGTGTTGTTCATGTGCAATCTTTTTTCCAAAATGCACAATCTGCAGAGTGCCAGAGTTGAAACGATGATGCTGCTTGCGTTTTGGAGGATATTTGCATATGCTCACGTGATAATAATGGTAGTCACTTGAGCTATCAACGTTAAATTTTATATGGTAACTTAACAGGAGACCAATATTAAAACATTCTGAAAAGTTGGGGAACTAAATTGAGCTAACTTGAAATTAGGTTGACCAAATTGTTACAATTAAAAAATTAAAAGGACCAAAATAATAAATAAACCTAAATTATTGTTTGAATGTATTTTAAGTAATAAAATGGAGCATGTTAAGATGGGTTTTTAACTCCTTCCTTCTTACTCTAAATCTCAATTTCATATATAAAGTTGAGAGATTATCACTAATATTTAAT
>JASKGM010046643.1:0-21067 GCA_034509205.1 Ceratonia siliqua
GAATCTTCTCCAAACTCACTCCCTTCAGCCTTCCTCTGGTTCTCCTCCTCTCTTCTAAGGTTTCTCTCTTGTTTCTCTAAGTTAGAATGTGTTAAATGAAGTGAAAAACATAATTTTAAAGTGTGTCAGTGCGCGCACGAGCTGTGGCACCCATTTTTGGGCGCTATAGCGCAAAGTCCTAGATGCTGATTTTTGGCTTGAGCCGCAACTTGGGTTATCTAGAGTCGCGGTGCCAACTTCTCTGGAGGACCAAGCCGCGGCTTGGAATTTCTGGAGCCGCAGGCTCGAGCCCTGGGTGAATTTCTTCGTGTTTTGGGCGCCGCAGCGCGATATTTGAGCGCCGAGGTGCTGAACTCTCAGGTCTTGAACCAATTTTCTTCAATTTTTAGCGCTGCGGCGCCCAAGAATGGGCGCTGGGGCACTGAACATTCTGACTTTGGTCCGAAGTTATGCTATTTTGAGTTCTTTTCCCCAAATACTTGTTTTTACATTGCCCCAAAGCATGCTAACATGACTCACTTCTTCTCATAAAAGCATTTCCATTTCGAAACACCTACAAAAATGAAACTAAACTAAGAACACAATAAACTTAAGAACAAAGCGATTAAATGCAAAAGAATTGAACATAAAAATATGATAAAATATGCACTTATCACCATGTTGAAGTTTCTGAATTTCTGAATTTTTTGATTTTTTTTTGAAATCTATGGGTACTTTTGTGAATTTATGAATTCTTGAGGGCTCTTTGAAGATTATGGATTTTCTAGGGTGCTGTTTGCAAATTCTGAATCTTTGGGGTCTTTGGGATTACCAAATTTTTTTGGATCTTCTTCTTACTCTCACGTCTAGATCTTCTTCTTCCTCTCATGTCCTTTCTTCTACAGATTTCTCTCCCTTTTTTTTTTTGTAGATCCTTTTTAAATCTCTTAACCAAAGAGATACAGTAGACGAAGAGAACAACCTCAAATGCGGAGCAAACTCAACGCATGAGGATGAAGATGAAGAGGAACAACACTTAGGCTAACGACGAGCTACAGGTGTTGCTGGCGACGAGAATCTTTGGCTAGCTACAGGTGGTTGTGGTCGGTGATGAGGTTCCAAGTGATCGAAACGGTCATTGACGGCGAGATGGCTCTAATACCAAGTTCAAAACTATAACAAGGTTTCACGAGTATAGAGGAAAAATACTTCTTTGCTTCTCTCATTGATTCATCTAAATGATATAAAAGTAAAGTTTCCTTTTTCTACAATTGTAAAACAAAAGCTTTACATGGTGGGGACCACCTAACAACATGGACCAATGGCTGTAAGCCATGTAAGAATAAAACATAAGGGAGAAAAGTCAATAGAAGCACTCATAGACTGAAGAAACTTTAACTTGGGAAGGCTAGTTTTGTGAAGATCAAGCCTTGGCCATGGCCATAGCTAGTGCCACCTTTTGCTAAACTCACCTAAATCCAACCCTCAAAAACTAAAACAAGTAAGACACAAAGTTATGTTAGGAATGGGAGATTCACTACCAGCATACCAATAACCAACTTTAATCCAACTTAGTGCAGCTGAAGGGTGAAATTCTCCTAAAGGAAAACAAAGAAGGGGAAGAAAAAAATGAGAGTCATACACGAAGTTTAGGTCATAAGGTATTATGGTCATTAGACAATTTTTTTAAAAAAAGTTTTTAACTTTTAATAGCATCAAGGCAACTTTACAAAATATTCTTAATGAATTAAATTAATTGAATTAATATGTATATTTTCATAATAATAAAAGAGAGAGTTATGTTAAAAGGCATTATACAAGGAAGGAGACAATATTTTATTCTTATAAAATTAGTTCAAGTTTGACCTTAAATTTAAAAAATACCTACTTTTTATATTATTATTATAAAACATTTCTAATATAATATATTATATTAGGCTTTTTTTATACCCATAAGGTAACAAAGCTGTGTTTGCAAGGTTATAAACCATTGGATGAAAAAGTATAAATTCATCCAAAGGTTTATAATCTGCCATGTAAGTGAGGCTTTGACACTTATGGATACTAAGGAACCTTCTTATTTTATATATGTATTTTATTTTTCATTTTTATATATAAATAAAAATATACAAAAAATATTATGTATTTTATTTTTCATTTTTATACAAAAATAAAATCTTAAATGCCTAAACACAATGTGATAAAATATTAAAAAAATATATCTAGTGAGACGACAGGTCTTATGTAAGAAACAAGGTAGTCAATAACTATCCTTAAATGAATAATTAACAGTTGATTATAACAAATCAAGTAATAACTACACATGAACTTTTGAAAATAAAATCCTTAATTTAAGATTAACTTGATTTATTGTAATTTGAACCATCAATTATTCATCTAAGAGTAGTTATTAACTCCTCTCACTAGATACATTCTTTACACACACACACACAAAATTATGCATCTAAGAGTAGTTATTAACTCTTCTCACTAGATACATTCTTTACACACACACACACAACTTACTATCCTATGTTTAGACACATTTTCACCTTGTTACTTTGTGGTTTGAAACTCAACAATTTTCTATTATGTATTTCTCTCCATTAGCACTTTATTTCCTTGTGATTTTATTCTATCAAATTTTTAACAAAAATCCCCAATTTTCAATGAAAAACTCAAATTTTTTAGCCAAATCTCTTAAATTGAAACCAAATTTTTATATTTTATGCTTAGTGAAAGGAGTGTCTCTTATTAATTATTATATTTAATGCATATTTTATGAATTCAACCAATTCCCTCAAATTCAACATATTTCAACTAAAAAGTTCTCAAGTGTTAGTCAATTCTCTTAAATTGGAATCAATTCTTTACATTTTATGCTTAGTGGAAAGAGTACCTATTGTTAATCGTTATATTTGTTACTTATTTTTGTAAATTTTCATTATAATTAGTCAATTTTTCCAAATTCAACTCAAACCATCTAAAAATTTTTTCTAATTTTTTAAATTCTCATTACTATCATGTGGTTAGGAAACAAATATAACAATTAACAAGAGAAACTAATTTCAATAAGCATAAAATATAAGAATTTGATTTCAATTAGGAAAAGTTGGCTAAAAATATGCAACAAATATAAAAATTAACAAGAGAGACTCATTTCATTAAGCATAAAATGTAAAATTTTGATTTCAATTTGAGAGAATTGACTAAAAATTAAAAAAATTTTAGTTAATGTTAAATTTTGGAAAATTTGCCAAATATAATGAGAATTCACACAATAAACATTAACAATAGGCAAAAATATAGGAATTTGATTTTAATTTGCCAAAATTAGTTGAAAATTGGGGACTTTTGAGTTGATTTAGGTCAAATTTGAGAAAATTGACTTAAAATAATGAAAATCACAAAAATATGCAACAAATATAACAATTAACAATAGGCACTCTTTTTTTTTTTTGCCAATAGATAGTATTTTAACACGTTGAAGTCAACTAACACTTAATGTTAGGAAGGGTGTCACTTGAGTTAATGCGAGGCACTCTTTTCACTATGCATAAAATGTAAAATGTTAATTTCAATTTGAGGGGATTAGTTAAAAATTAAAGATTATTTAGTTAGTTTAGGTTGAATTTAAGAAAATTAGCAAAATAAAATGAAACTTTACAAAATAATCATCACATATAAAAATTAAACAGATACACTCTTTCATTAAACATAAAATATAAAAAATTTCAATTTGAGATAATTGACTAATAACTAAAGAGTTTCTTCGAAAGTTAAGAATTTTCGTTAAAATTTTAACAAAAAAGAACTCAAGGTGGTAAAATGTTAAGAATAAAAAAAATTAATAAGGTAACAGATTATTAAGTTTCAAACCACAAAGTAACAAAATGAAAAGCTAACTCACCATAAGGTAATAAACTATAATCCTAAATATTATTCTTGGGCTTAGTCTAAACTTGGTGACCACCCCTACCAACAAGAGGTGCTGCATTATAGGGAGATGCTATAGTATCTAGAAGAAATCAAGAGAGTACACAATATATTGCATAAAGAAGACAATCAACAACAAAGCATATATCCAATTTTCTAGTAGGACTTCTAGAGGAGACAATTCACAAAATTAATATGAATATAGGATCAGTTCGTCAGCAAAGGGAAGAAATTTTTACACTGTCATCTCCATTTGTCTTTCTACTCCTACTCATTTATTACTAATTTAATATAAAATTATATATTGTATATTTCTTTTTACATTAAATATTGCAAACGAGAAAAAATGTAGGAGTGGTGTGAATTTTGTGTGAAAATAACACATCTGGTTAGCAAAATGAAACTACTAAGTCAACATATGCCTCTTACTTTTCCTATAAATTATAAAATTTGAAAGAAATAACAAAAAAGGTTAACATACAACACAATCTCAAAGCGTAAGCATATAGATTCCATCCTGTCCTACAAATATCAGTGTCAAAAAAAAAAAAAAAGAATTGCCACGGCAGTCTTCAGTGGCATTTGTAACATTAAATCAACTGGTAAAGAACTTAATGCATAACTGACGAAGGGGGGCATGGATGCAGCTAAAACAAAACAAGGAACCGGAAGAAAAACCAGTCAAAGAAACTTGAAGCACAGGCCCACAAAAATTTCATAAAATCAGAACTTGACTATCAAAAAAATTAAAAGTAAAATACTTTGAACATCTTTGAATTTAATGTCAAATATGTGGACCTCCCATTTATTATAAATATATACATAGACCTCCCTTATATTTTAAAAATACACTATAGTTTAGTTCCTTCTTAAATTAATGCTTAATAAAACTATTAACCGAAGGCTAGATTCATTGGTCAAACCCTAAAACACCCTTATTTATTGCATATAGTAACTTAAAGCATTGCCTTTGAGGAAGTTTAGAGTAAAACCATACATATTATCTAAATTTGGGAGTAACTTATTTAAGTTCCATATTGTTAATCAAGGCGTTTTGAGATTTGATCGCTCAATTTGACCATTTGATTCGTTTCTAACATCTTAGTTAATGATTTTGATAAACATAATGATGAGACCCAAGTGTTACGAAGTCCTACATCGGTTTTACAAGCAATTGTAGAATGGTAGTTAAGTTTAGGAGACACATTTTTCTAACAAGCTAGTCTTTTGAGTTGAGTTCTACGTACTT
This sequence comes from Ceratonia siliqua, assembly GCA_034509205.1. Taxonomy (NCBI): domain Eukaryota; kingdom Viridiplantae; phylum Streptophyta; class Magnoliopsida; order Fabales; family Fabaceae; genus Ceratonia; species Ceratonia siliqua. The sequence continues at coordinate 5,165 of JASKGM010046643.1, forward strand.
TTGGTTTGAGTACCTAACATTTGGTATAAGAGCCGGTTTGGTCCTTGGGTAGTGGCGGCAAGCTAGAGTGGAGCCGAATGAGGAGAGGGCTACCTGGAGAGGAGCAAAAGAGTGAAGAGGGAAAAAGCCTGAGGGTAGCTACTAGTCTAGGAGGCACCCTCCCCTAACATGCTAGTCAGTTTTACCTCTTGAGTTTGAGTACCTAACACATAACTTTAAAAGAAATAAATGGTAACATATCTTAAAATTATAAGAAAAGTCCGTGTATATTTCGATATAAACGGAGGAAAGTGTGTTTATTTAATGCTAAATCTAGGAGAAGCAAAAGTATTTTTCTATATTATAACAATTATAAATAATAGACTAAGCTATATATTCTTTGGGTATGTCTATCCTACCGCCACTGAACAGTGGCGGTAGGATTTTTTCTTAATTTTTTTATCATTTATTTGTTTTTTTTTGTTTTTTATTTTATTTTTTTATAATAATTAATTATTATCTATATCATATAATTTTTTGAAAATTTTTGAAAATTTTTTTATATTTTTTTAAAAAAATTTTTACTTATTAATGAATAGTGTCAAAAAAATTATGAATGAATAATATCAAGTTTTCTTTTTTAAATTTTAAAAAAAATTCAAAAACATTTCAAAAATTTTCTAAAAAATTATGATATAGATAATAATTAATTAATGCTAAAAAGTAAAAAAAAATCAAAACAAAACATATAAAATATAAAAAATTGGCAAAGCCGAACTTACCCTGCAGCCCCATTTTGGGGCGGTAGGGTAATGCCCCCCATATTCTTTAGTCCCACATTGTTTATTTTACATGTTATTTAGTCCTTATCTCCTTACACAAATTAGTCACTATTTCTTTAGTTTCGACATGGTACCAAACCCAAGGGAGAGAGAGTATTAGGTTTCCAAACTATGGACAAAGTCCTGCTTCAGTTATGTCATAGAAGTATCTACCAACCCACATCCATCATATCCGAGGCAAAATATATTCAACCAGCAAAACTTGCTATTGATGAATGAAGAACAAACCCACACAATTTCATTCTGAAGCAAATAACATGGACCTCTATTCATGATGTTTCAAAATGTGTAAGGAAATGAGATTTATTTCTTACGTAATTTCTATAAAGCTGAAGTGTTTTCATTAAAAAATAATGGTAACTCATGTCTATTTAGTTGAACCTAACTAGGAGTACAGAGTACCACCTACATCATACTAACTTTGAGAAGCTGAAAACCAAAGTCCACGAATATAATATACAAGCATAGTGAAACTCAACCAGTTTTCACATCATTAACAGCCTTCTATGAAGATCTCAAACAATAAATAGTTATAAGAAATGAGGAATAAAATCCTTACTTGATAATCAAGTGCATCACATGACTGAAGTAAACTTTAATTCAGAATCCAGATAGAATATGTTGCTTCAACTATTTAAAATATCATGGTAGATCAAAGTAAATATGCAATTTGAATAAAACGATGCAACAGGGAAATATAAATCACATTGACAACAGTTACCATTGCGTGTTGACTTTGTTCTTATTTCTGACCACAAACCTATTTTGTAATCCTTTTAACTAGTGTATATTTTCCTCTAAAGCTTAACACTTTTAGAGGATTCCTTATTGTGGAGCACTGCAAAAAATCCAAAAGTAATTCCCTGAGGACTCCTAACATAGAAAACTTCATCTGCCTTTCCCAACCAAGGCTGAATAGCACAATCCACAAAAACAGTGCTCAAATGAAATGTAAGTCTTAGTCATAGTCTAGCAATAGAAAATTTCCAATTCTTTCTCCCCTTCTTGAAATAATACATTCCTTTAAAGTCATCATTACCATGAACGATGTTAGATGTAATTAGCCATATGTTAGCCATTGATTGATTGCTTGATGACGTAACTAGCATTAACTATAGGATAAGTTATAGTTGACTATAGTAATTAGCTTTAACTGTACTTGTACCATTAATATTGTAACACCTCTCACCTAGTATAAATAGCTATTACAGTGTGATTTCTCGTTTGTCGCTCTCTCCGGTCCTTTGTTTCTTATTTTCAAATGACTTGCAAGTATCCAATGAACAAATACACTTGACCACACTTTTAATTAGAAGGTTCAGACTTTCTTGCCCTTAGAGATTTTTTGTTGGTACAAATGGTGGTACAGAGGTTTGAACCTAAGACTTTCCACAAACAACCTAGATCTCTTATTATTAAACTGCACTCGATGGCTTCCTGCCCTCATATATTTTTGTCACAATGTGACGGATGGTCAAACCACTGAAATTTTATAAAAATGGAGTCGTCATCAATTAATTAGAAAGATAATTAAAATCCTCTAAAAAACTTGAAAAATTGGTCCTTAAAATCAGAGAAAAGGTTCGAGAGTCCAATTACAAATGAAAAGTGTTAGGCACCCCACAACGTCTATGCCTAAGGATAGTTACCTTTAATTATTTATGCTTAATTTTATTATATTTTAGTTATTTTGATTACCCATTTTTATTATCGCGATAAAGAAAAAGATGAAAGATAAAAAGTTAAACTTGACTTATTGTGTAAGAGCCTACGTATCTTAATAGAGATCAAGGTCCACATAGTTCAATATGGTTGATGATGTGCCTAAGACAGATATATGATCTCAACCCTAAGGTAGATAGTATTTTTATTTTGCTTAGGAAGGATATATGATATCAACCTTAAGACAAATAGTATTTTGATTTGATAAGATATTGTGAGAGAATAAATTTCTACCCAAAACCTTTAGGGACTAGGATAATGTGAGAGAATGAACCTCCACCCAAAAGCCTAAAGATGAAAGACAGTATAGAAGAATAAATTTTCATATAAAGCTTAAAGCAACATGAGAAAATAATTTTTCGCATATCAATTATGAAGAATTACGTCTACAGGAAAAACAAATTCCCACCCATAACCTAACCATAATAGGAGAACAATTCTCCTTATAATGTTTGGAAAGAAAGGACATGATTTTTAAAACCACCTTTGGTGAACGAAGGATAAAAAACCCAAACCTTAAAACTCCGTTATTTTCTTTCACCTATTCCTTGAAACCTAATTTTCATATGAAGCACTTCTTAAATAGCCCGGCCTTTAGTATTTCAAATAATATTTCAATTAGACTCAAAATTGGTTTAAATGGACTCTAGGAATCATTTTAATTAATTTGGACTTAAAAAATATTTATTTGAACTGTAGAAAATCCTTTAATTAATTGTAAGAGATTTTTATAAACTTAATCCAAGCCCATAATTTTCCAAAACCCAATTCATTATAGAAGAGCTTTGGGACCTCTTTATTTTATTTTGTTGAGGAGTTAATTCCTAGAGGCCTTTGGAACCCAGAAAAATAATGCCATTGGAGCCTAAAGGTATCACATCTATATGAGCTTAAATCAATTTTCTAAAAGGCTTTGGAAAATCAGGGACTTATATTCGATGGTTTAAAAATCAATTTTAATTGGGAGAAAGGGATCAAAGCCATTTTATCCTGATGAAAGTTCATTCACGTTATTTCTTAAAAGCCTTTTAGATTTTAAAACTAATATTATATATTTTATGTGTTTCAGTTTTTTACTTACTGGCTACTTTGGATATTGTAAACATCTATTTTTGTCATACTATTTCACCTTTTTTTACTTTATTTTATTAGCTTATTTATTTATTTTCATTCATTTATATTTATATTTTATTTTATTTAGGTTATATTATTTACTATTTATTAATTTTAAGCAAAAACTAAAAAAAAAATGTACACCAACCTATTGCACCCAATCAGACCTAACTACATATCCATTAGCCCAATTCACTTGCTATCTACCAACCCCATCTGGCCCATTAAATCCGGATCCACAACCCTGTCCACGCAACCCTCTCCTGCAAAATCCTCACTGCCCCCTTTCCGGAACTGCATTCCTCTCTACCTACTCTCCTGAATCACTCTCTCATGCCTTCTGCAAAACTACTGTCACCTGCCTCAGTGCGCCTCGCCTCTCTTCACGCTACCTACACCCATCCTCTACTCAATAAAATCTTTCTGCAAGGTCCCCAAAAAACACTCTTCACGGCACCCATTTTTCCTTCACTCCACGCCGTCCTCTGTACACGTCCATCTCCACCAAGTCTCGGCAACACTCAACTCTCATACCCACTCTCTGAAGCTCCTGGTTTCACGCAAGCGTAGATCACCTCAACAAGGCAGATCAGGCTGTCGTTCGACTATAAATAGCATAAGCAAGCCGAAGAGCAAAAGGGGGATTCTAGCGAGTTTTAGGGAAGATTTACAAAAAAAAAAAGGAAGGGCTTCAAGGAGGGAAGAAGCAAACTGAGAGCAAAGGGGGCAATTTCAGAAAAGGGAAAAGCTCGACGTAATCAAGAGACCACAAAAGGGAGATGGGAAGGACGAAGCCGAGGAAGGGATGAAGCTAAAAAACTGGTGAAGTAAAGGAGATCTGAGGCGATTTCAGAAAGGGGAAAGGAAATTCAGAACAAGGACGGGTATTTGGAAGACACTGATTTCTAGAATGTGTGAATATGGGCATTGGCGCAGATTGGTTTCTGGGTGAATTTTCATAGAGGTAAGCTTCGATCATTGTATGTTTCCATTATTTGGGATGTTAATTTTGGACAAAGATTCAGTGGTTTCTGGTTTTAGATCAAGATAGCTCTCGGTTGTTAATTGTTTGCAGATGTCATATATTACATTGGTTAAATCTTCAATCCCTTGAAATTTAATTGGAAACGGATGCTTATATGTCACTCGGGTCCCCTTTTAATTCAAACATCATGGCAAATTCATCCTTTCAAATCTAATCTGGAAGTGATCTTGGACTTACTTAGTTTCCCAACACGATTAGTTGTCAGGGAATTGAGGTGGAATCTGGGTTTAAGCCTGCTTCACCCAGATTTGAAATAAGTTTTAATCTATTGGTTTCCAAATGATAACTCACCTGTGATAATTCGTTAGGGATAATTGAATTTTGAATTTTGGTCCTTATCTGATTGTTTCAAATTGAACCTTATTGTGAGCCATCGGGTTAAGAAAATAACCAAACAATCACTGGTAACTCATCTAAATAGGACTGATTTAGGCCATACTTATTATAACCTTGTGATATTGTCTGTTGGGATTCAATCCCACAATGCATTAGCATGATTTCTGATGTGTAATTGAGGGGTAGATTAGAAATGAGTTTGAAATTTACTCCGGTCTAGGCCCCAAGTTTGTTCTGAATTTGAATTACAGGGATAACTTAAATGTGGTATGCATGCTGTTTTGGTTAAGATTTTTATCCTTTCAAATCAATTGGTGCCCATTGGAGTTTCATATCCATTGGCTTTAAATATGGACCCTTACTCTATAAATCAGAATAGGAGTGCCTTGCGTATGCTCTCATCAGTGGTCTCAAATTTCCTTTCATTTATTTTTGAAAACCCATTGGTCAGAATGCATTGCTGGATTATTGAGGTGCCTTTCATGGTTGGATCATGTTTTTTTTATGGGTTTTCGATTTATGGTTTTGGCTGGTGGGACACTGTTTCGTGTCCTTCCCCCCACCTTTCTTAGTACTTTGAATAAAAAAAAGGGGGAGGGTAATTCTTATTCATGCTGTTCCCATGAACAATGAACAAAGTGGCTCTCTTATTTGTTTATCTTTAAATAGGGGTTCAAGGCCCCATTAATTTAAAAGAGGTTCAAAGCCCAATAGATTAATTCCCAAAAGTGATTTTAAGGCCTAATTATTTAAACAAAGGGGTCCAAAGCCCTAGACATTCTTTTGTAAATTACATAAATGAGATTTTGACTAAAATACTTTAATAATATCATTTTAAAATTCAGTATTTGCAAAATGATATTCCTGTCTTAATACTTTTAAAAAAAAAATCTATTTGGATTCCAATGTTTCCCAAGATTACAGTTTTGACCCCATACGTTCAAGAATTATATTTTGGCCCCTGATTTTCACCCCAATTTTCACAATATCACATTTTGGCCCCCATTTCTTTCAAATCTTTTTTTGCTCTATTACTTTAATAAATTTCAATCTTGCTCATAAACTCAATATTTAAAGGACTTTCAATAGAAGTTTATTTTTTTCGAAGTTCTGTTTTTCATGGGCTTTCAGTGGAATCTTATTTTCCTAAGGTCCCAACTCTCACAGACATTCAGTGGAGGTTATTTCTTCCCAATGTCCTAGTTTCCATAGACTTTCAGTGGAATCTCATTTTCCCAGAGTCTCAATTTTCACATGTATTTAGTGGAGGCACGTTCTCTCCAATGTCGTGATCCGTTGTCCGGACTTTAAGTGGAAATGTGATTTCCCGTAAATGTCTTAATATCATTTTCAGTTTAATCAAATTATTTTCGAGCTATGTTGACCTTGATCCCTTTCGGGGTACGTAGGCACTTACTTGGTAAGGCAAGTCTAGTTATATATTTTTTCATTTTTGTTCATTATTATTTTATTAATAAAAGGAGGTAATTAAAATACAGTAAAATTATTAAGCACAAACAATTTAGGGTAACCATCCTTAGGGATGGATGTCGTGGGGTGCCTAACACCTTCCCCACACGTAATTAGACTCTCGAACCCTTCCTCTGGTTTCAAGGGGCAGTTTTCCTTTCTTTTGTAGGATCCCAATTATCCTTCTAATTAATTGGTGGTGACTCCTATTTTCTCTGCGTTTTCCCTTACGCAACCCAAAAAGTCATAAAATGATGGCTTCTCACCGGCCGTCACGTTGTGACAGATATCCCATGCTTACACTGGTATACCATAGTCTTAAAACTACAACCGAAAAATAAGAGTAAACTAACACCCATTGGGAAGATGGCTCCTGCCACACAAGAAGTAGAAGCAAAGTATAGGGAATACAATACAGAAATGTAAATACCCAAAAATGACTAATCAAAATGATTAGTTAGAACACCATTTCATAGTCCCTTATATGAATATCATTGGGCTTGGAGCCTTGGGATATTTTCCACCTCAGTTAACCATGAATATCCAGACTCACAATCTCCCTTCAACAATTTATTCAAAATCATGATCAACTAATAAATTAGATTCCCTTATTTCTATCAAGGTCACTCAACTTAAATTAGACTGATTTCCATCAAGAACAAACATCATATGAGTTCCAATAGATTATCTTAAGAAGCACTGAATATAGTTCACCAAATTTTATCAGTTTAAACAACAAATAATTCAACCGCTCTTTAGTAGCGTCTAACAGCAATTTTTTGAATAAAATGAATTATCACAACCTAACATAGACTAGTTTAACAAGATAAATTATCAAAATAGGTTCTGATATTAATTAACTCAATAAAAATGAACTATCCAAGCCTAATACCAAATGGAACTCGCAATACCCAACAGGCAAATGATGAGCCATAATCTACCAATTTTAATCTTCTTACAAAAAATGAAACTGTATAACTAATTATGATCAAGTTGGATCAGATTAGAGGATAGGAAATGGTGCTAGAAATGGATTTTTTTTTTATCAGAGTAACCAATAAAACAGAATTGAATTACCTGTCTACACATCATAATGCATAAAGTTATAAAGAATAATCCCTATGCATTCAAACCTAAATAAAAATCACAAAGAAAAATTTCTCGAACCTTATCAAAGCACCCCTTTAAACCAAAATGGCAATCCTCAGACATAACCAAGAATTTGAATCAAGAAAAAAACATTACTCTGTCACAGATTTGGGACAACACAAAGCTTATCCTGTGAACAAGACTTCCCTTCTTCCCTCAAAATCTTCTTCCTCTGTTCTTCAATCTCCCCAATTCTTGCGTGCTAGATCTCTCTCTCTCTCCATTTTGTGGCTTCAGTCCCAATATTTGTAGCAGAAGAAACTGAATGCAACCCCTAATGCTACTCCTACTCTACCTAAAAGAAACCCCTCACACTTATCGTTTGCATGCACCATCCGTGAGCTGGAGGTTGGATGGAGAGAAAGCTACCCCGAGAGTCAACACACTCAGCCCGATGGAGATAAAAATCTCTGATGCATTAATAAACTCCTCTAGATAAAACGAAACTGGTGAGCTGGCTGTGGGTGAGCTGGAACCATGATCCTTCCAGAAACAAACTACTAAGCACTAGATTTTTGAAATGGGTGTGAGGAACCATAAGGCACAAATTCTTTGTGCGGTTGTTAAGATTGACGGTGGCATGAAGCAACCAAAATGGAATAAATGGTGTTCTAGAAAAGAAAACAAAATCTGGGAAAAATGGCATGAAGATGAGAGAGCCATAACTAGAGGACCACCAAATTCACGATGAGGAAAGTAGATAGGGATGGGTGAGATGGAGAAAAAGAGAGGAAATGAGCGTGAGATGGAAGGAGGTGGGAATGAAGGGGCTGATGGGAAAGTGAGATCGGGTAGGTGGCATGAGGTAAGGATGGAAAATGAGAAGAGATGAAGAGAGGCATATGGCATAAGTGGAGATGGGGAAAAATGAGAGAGAAATGAGGGTGGGACCCACATAATTCTTCTTCTTTTTTATTTTATTTTTATTTTGCTTTTTTTATATTTTTCGTAATTTTATATTTTTATATTCTTCTTTTTATTTTATTATTTTATTTAAATTTTTTTTGTATTTTAATATGTCATATTTTTGTGATTTTAATCTTTTTTTTAATTTTTTTAATTTTCTCATATTTTGTATTTTCTTGTCAATATTATTACTTTTTTATTTTTTTATTTTTTAAAATTTTTAAAATTTACCTAAATAAAATAAGGTATTTACAAATTTACATTGCTTCATCATTAACCACTACAGTAAACTACAAAACTAAAAGAATGAACTTCATTTAAGCCACCATCTCAAACTCTTGAACTCATTATAATGTTGGCAATAGTTTTGCAATTTACAGCAAGGTCTATAAAAATCCAGCACTCCATCTAACCCATATCTCTTTAAATAGTGGAACAACTAGAAAGCAATAACTATATAGGGATAAGAAGCATCCAACTGGCTGCGCCCCAAACACAGTAAACTTAAGTTTTGCTCAACAAGCAACTTGAATCTTGAGAAAATAATTCGTGGGAAGACAAATAAGCAGACATATAAACAAAAACAAGGTAGTATAAGGTAGAATAACTATCTATCACTATGATAAACTTGGAACAAAGAAATCATATCATCTAATGAAACAAGCAATCTTAAATAGCCGGAAACCCTGTTCATATGAAGACGAATCTGGTAAGATAAGAATTTAAATTAGGAAAATTTATACTAGCTAGATAAAGCCTCGGTATGGGTGTGATTCTGATAAAACCCTAGAGGTAAAACAAGGAGTTGAACATTGGTTCGGGATTCAAAAAACCTTGGATTGGAAGAAGAGACACTACAAGAAAATTGACTTTTAGTGGTAATTTTTTTGTGACGAATTTAAAAGTCATCACTTAAATAAGATTTTTTGTGACAACTTTTAAATGTCATCATTAAAAGTAATTGTCAAATATTTTTAGTGATGACTTTTTAATTGCGTCACAAAATATTTTTTCAGTAACAACATCCATTTGTTGTCACAAAAGGTATTTAAAAATTATCACTAAAAGTCAATTTATTTTATGAATTTGGGGAGTTTAAAAAATTTAAGATTTATAAACCTTTTGTCACTAAAATCAGTGTTTTTGTGATAACGTTATATGTCATCTCTAAAAGAATTTATTTTTAAGTATCAAAATAATGTCAAAAAATTCAAGATTTAGTGATGATAATTAGGATATCGTCAATAAAAACCTTTTGTGATGACTTTGATATGTCACTAAAACAATATTTTTTGTGACGACATCCTAATATTGTCATCAAAACAAAATTTTGTAAACTTTTAGTGATGAGATTCATCAATCGTCACTAAATATATGTAATGCCCTAATCTAAAAAAAAGCATCGAATTTAAATAACATAAAGTTGAGGGACCAACTAGCAAAAACTTAACTTTTAAAAATTTCATAATAATCCCTTATCCATTTAAATCCCTCAAATAAGGCAAATTTCCCCTCCTTCTCGCAATACTCTCCTGTTCGGCGCCTATACTCCTTCCTTTTGTCACAACGTGATGGATGGGAAAAATAGCACCATCGTGACCTTAAAGCGATAAAAGGAAAAAAATACAGAGATAAAAACTAGAGTCGTCACCAATTAATTATTAGGATAATTAGGATCCTTTAAAACCAAAAACTGGCCCTTGAAACTAGAGGATGGGTTCAGGAGTCTAGTTACGTGTGGGGAAGGTGTTAGGCACCTCATAGCGTCCATCTCTAAGGATGGTTACCTTAAATTGTTTGTGCTTAAATTTATCGTGTTTGAATTACCCCTTTTTTATTATTTCGATTCTTAAAGAAAAATAAAGAAGTACAAAAATTGGAAAATTGGACATGTCTTACTGTGTAAGTGCCTACATACCCTTAAGGGATCAAGGTCTACGTAGTTTGAATTAATTAAAATTTGTTTAGGAATGATTAAGACAATATGGGAAATTAGGTTTCCACATAAGGTCCTACAAAATGAGAGATTAATTCTCTACATAGAGCTTGAGAAAATAAAAACTTTAAGGAAAAATAAATTTCCACATAAAGTTAAAACAAAATGGGAAAGTATTTTTTCACATAATGTTTAAATTAAAGAAGATAGTATGGGAAAACGAATTCCACGTAAAGCTTGACAGAATGGGAGAGTATTTCTCCACATAGTGTTTTGAAATTATTTTAGGGAATCCTAGTATTGAAATCTAAACCTTTTAGGGGCTTTGGAACAGCGAATTTTGAAATTTGTAAAGTCTGGGGTTAAAATAATATTTTTAAAAATGTTGGAATCGAATTTTAAATTTTGAAAGGTATTGGGGGGTTAATTTTGAATTATGAAAAGTATTTGAGTCAATTATGAATTTTCAAAAGCATTGGGAGTTAATTTTGAATTATGAAAAGCATTGTTTCAAAAACTCGAAATTCAAAACTGACTTTCAAACCCTCACCAAATATTTAATTGGGCTTATGGGCCCCCAATTTCAATGAACCCTTTTTTTGGAAACCCCTTTTCAATCTCAATGGGCCTTGAACCCCATATTTAAATTCTAGGCTTTGCTACTGGGCCCTTTAAAACCCCTTTTCCAATTATATTTTTTTGTTTGAACCCATTTCTTTTTGAAATTCCTAGGCCTTTAGAACCCTATTCAGACAATGAACCCAATGGGCCCTTGAAGCCCCTTTTAGTGTTATTATTTTTTTTAGTATTTTTAACGAAGGTGAAAATGAACTAACTAAAATTAGAAGTGAAAAAAAAAACAAAATAATAATAATAATAGTCAAACTTATACCATCTACACAACCCCATATCCACATAGAGAAATGATGTATGGGGTATACAAATAGAAACTATTCAATAAAAGTACAAGAAATGGTGAGCTCAGGCTAATAGTTATTTAATGCTTCAAAGTAATGCATGTTCAAAATTGACTCTTAAACAGCAACATATATGCTAGCAAACCAAGAATCGGCATTGATTTTTGAACAATAGATTATGGAACCAAATTCCCAACCAACAGATTATGAATATCAAGTCAAAGCTGTTCTTTCTAAATAATAAGTCATGAACTGGCAAAACAGAATCATCTTCCAAAATAATCAGAGTCTGAACCTACCTAAACCAAATTAGTTTTGAACAAATAAAAGTCTAAACCCAACAGAACCATAACTCCTAACCATGAATCAACCTCAGATTATTCAGTTTTAACAAAGCTACAAGTCAGTATTGATTTCCTACCTTACCAGATTTGTACCTCAAAAACCAAGACCAAAACTAGAATCAAAGAGGATCAGCTTTAAACTCATCTGAGTTTCAGAGCTGGAAGCAGATTAATGAAAACCAGGATATTATCTGACAGAGTTCAGCAACATATTTAGGATACTTCAGATTCTTCCTAGCCATGATACTAGTACATGAAAGTTAGATCCTATCAACTTACCATTGGCAACCAGCAGCCAGAACAACAACACCCCCCACGAGACTTCATCTCTCAAATGCCACCAATGTATTCCTCAAATACAGCAAATGCATCATTATTTTTCTTAAAAATAGATTATCAATCTGCCTGATTTAGTCAAAAACTAATCCTTCAAACTAAATAGCTAATATATGCAACCAAAATCAGAACAGCAACACATTTAAGTTAGATCAACAACAATAAGAGAAATTAACAATTGAAACTAAACATTCGCATATTTTGACCCAAATTAACTAGCTTAGATACCGAACTACACTCACAAACCTACAGCAACACGAATTTACATTCAAAGTCAGATTAACCTAGAGATGAAGATGAACACTTTAATCTCAAGGTCCCTTCATTCCAATGTATTAAGAAGCAAAACCAAATTTAGGGGGATTCAGGATAGGTATATGCTCAAATCAGAGTGTACCAGAATGAAAGCAAAACTTGACTCCCCTACTGGACTTAGAATTTAGGGACTTCGATCCCTAAAATTCTCCCTGATTTCACTTCTCTGTCTCAGTAATTTCATCCTCTGATTTTTCTAGAAATTTCCCTTTCTAATTTAGGTTTCATCCAGTTTTCAGATTTTCGTCCCCCTGTAAACGCTCTCGGCTCCCCCTATTTCCAGCAGAACTCCCTCCTATTTATGATCCTCGCGTTTATAGAAGGGGATCAGACCAAATCCCTTACCTTTCGCCAGAATCTCATGGGCAGAGGCCACTAGGCAGAAATCGATCGCGCAAGGTGGTTGCAGAGATGTGGGAGACCAGCAGCATAGCAAAAGGAAAGCAGCATTGGCAGACAGACGGGGAAGAGAGTGGCCAAAGTGCAGAGAGGTGTGGGGAACCCGCTATGGCAGAGGGAGTGGGTAGTCAAACGTACGGGGTGCAGAGGTGCAGGGAAAGGGAAACCAAACTACAGAAAGAAAATTTAGGGGAAATGAGCGTGTGTTCCTTGTTGGTAGTGGATCGGGCCTATTTAATTGGAATGGGCTGGAAGAGGCTTTGGGCTCTGGTTTTTGGTGTTGGGCTGTTAAAACAAATGGTCCTCTTGGGCTCCTTCTTTTTTTTTGGTTTGTTTCTTTTATTATATTTTTTGTTTTGTTTTGTTATTTTTTTTCATATTTATATGTTTTTTTATTATATCTATTTTTGTGGTTTTTCATTTTTTTTATTTATCATTTTTTTTTACCTGGACAAAATTCAGTGTTTACACTTCTCCCTTGCGTTTTGACTGTCTTTCTACCAGACTGCTCACCCAGCCACAGCCGCCTTCTTCGCCACCTAGTCACTGGCAAAACCCTCCACCCAACCAGCCGTAGTTCCAAGTTATGACTTGAAGAAACTGGAGGTAGAAAATATCATCCAAAACTTGAAGAATATGGGATTGCCAGTGTGGTGACCATACTTACTGATAATTTGGGCCATTCAAACAAGGAGATTCGTATTTCAAGTCTTAAAATACTCTGTCACTATAAATCTCTAGGTAGGGAAAATTCTTTAGTTGATCAGATGGTTGAGAAAGAAAGGAAAACTAAAGTTTCTCAAATTTCCATTGTAGATTGCACACGAAGTAATGTATGTATCTCTTATGTTATGTGCTATTATCTCTTTGACTTTAGCAATTAGATAATAGTGGGCTAATACTGGTAAAGTAACAGGTTGTTCTGCTACTCTTCTCAATTGAAACAACTCCTATTTCAATTTCTACCAACAGGAGTATTCAACGAGTGATTTCTAAGGTACAGATGAGCCTATCTACTGGAAGGATATCTGAAGTTTATGTGCCTCTTGTTTTGAATGGATTATATTTATTTGGCATTTGAATAACTGGTTTAGCTACCTCTGGAATCCTGCGTTAGAGTGTCTTGCAGTCTTGATCAGCCAACATTTTGTACTTGCTTGGGATAGCTTTGTCTGTTATCTCAAACAGTGTCAATTGATATTGCAGACCTCTTCTAAGCCACATGATAGTGTGAATGTTGTATTGCCTGATAAGCCAACTATTATGGTCCAACTTGATTAATGCTTTTGGATTTTATATCTATTGAAGTGCTCTCATGCGCATGCACACACACACATCCTCCTAAAGAAAGATACACAAGTTAAAAACAATATAAATACTATGTTTAAAATTTTTGTATGTAATTAATAATTTATCAATGAATCTGACTGAGTTTGATATAATATGTAAAATATGCAGTTAGCTTAATCAATAGTTTATACTTTAATGGAAAAATTAAATTTTTATGTATTATGTATAAATTTTATATAAATTGGTTTAAAATTCCAAACATTAAAGAAAAGTAAAATACTTTGACCTCTCCTGGATTTAACATTAAATATGTGGACCTCCCTTTTATTTTAAAATTACACTATTATTTAGTCCTTTTTTAAAAGGACGCTTAGCAAAACCTTTAATTGAGACATTAGAATCTAGTCACAGGTTAAATTCATTGGTCAAATGCCTAAAATGCCCTTGATTTATTGTATATAATAGCTTTAAACATTATTCATGTCCATTTGAGAAGGTTGAGAGTGAAACCATTTGTACTTTTTAGATTTTAAACAACTTATTAAAGTTTTAAATATTGTTAATGAAAGGTGTTTTATGTCATCGGAAGGCTATTCTAAACTTCATTGCTAAAGTTGATGTCAATGAGCTGCCCATTTTCTTTGCATTAATGATAAAGCCAATGCAGATAGTAAAGAAAGCTGATGGACCTGCTAACTTGTTTTGGACTCTACCGAAAGGTTATATTAGTGAGTTTCTAGCATCATCTTTGTTAAAGTATTTCACCTCAAACAATATAGCCAACCTTTCCTGGAAAAAGAGATACGCTTTTTTGCATGTCCTTGAAGATGTTCTCGGAGTTTTTGATGAATTGCATGTTAGACCATTTCTTGATCTATTGATGGGGTGTGTTGTCCGGGTATTAGGAAGCTGTGCATCAAGTCTTGACAATGCAAAAGTGAATGGTATCCCTTTAGATCAAAGCAATTCTAGAACTAATTATATTTTCATCAAGGAAGACATAACTCTAGCAAATGAAATCCTGGTAATATTCTGATCATGATCAACGCAGAGTTTATTTATTGTAAACTATTCTAAGTAAAGATAAAGAAATGAATGATGGATGGCAGATGTTGTGGGTCTCAATATTGCAGTAAGTACTGATTAATAATCGTAAAATTAATTTTGGTATGATGTTTCCTATGAATACTTTTTGGAAGTTTTGGTGGCAATGAGGCATCTAGTTGCTTTTGTGGTTATCTTATTCTCATTGTTTTCTATTGTCTTTTCTAATGGCATGCTATAACAGCTTAAGTCACTATCTAACTGATGAAGCATGAACCTTTACGCGGACATCCAGTTTGACATGAAACTCACATATATGCTTATATGACATTTATAAATAGCTTAATTAGTACTAGGCTGCAAAGTCTCCTATAATAGTATAATAAACCTATTTAGATATAATAAACTTATCTGCAATTTATATAAATCGTATTACTGGCAAAGAAGAGTGGATTAAGCTCTTTTTTACTATAGCATTATACTTTTAATGTTTTGGTTGCAGTTCTTGCCTGACTATATATCAACATCTTGTCTAATGTGTTTGGAAATTACCTTTATGATTAACTTTTAATGAGAAATTGATCCTTGAGGATGCCCAAAAAAAATTTAGACTATAAAGGAGAAAAAATATAAATTTATAGTTATAACAAGAAAAAGTATTATAATGGTATAACCACATCGTGTTGATAAACACAATTTTCATATACTATTTCAGCCTCACATTTAGTCTTTTAACCCTCTCATTTACCTAAATCCTTTG
>JASKGM010046654.1:0-21066 GCA_034509205.1 Ceratonia siliqua
ATCAATTTTTTTTTTTTTTAAAAAAAAAAAAAAAATATATATATATATATATATATATATATATATATATATATATATCATGATACCAATTCCTTTCCAGGATACAAAAAGGGCAAAATTTACAACCCATACGCAAGAACATTTCTAAGCAATGAAAAACTTCGGCTGACAACCCCTGAAACCAAAATTGTTAACAAATCCATATGATTAAGTCTGTATAAGAACAAGGGTCCATCCTCATGCGTAACAAGTACTGAGCTCATATCCAAAGTTCTTGAAGCCAGAATTCTTACCAATTATGCTATTGGCGAGAAGCACTGACTTTAAGTGAACAACAAACATGATACCGAGCCCGAGTCCACAATGAAGGATTTCAGTATACTTAAAACACCCTCCTCAGACATGAACAGAACCATGTGCCCTCAGCTACCATAATGCGTAGTCCGAGCAGCCATATTAGCAACCTGAGCTTGCAATTGAGCCGTTCTAACTTTTGCTGCCATAGCACGGTGAAAGAACTGCTCTCTAGACAGTGCCCTCACATTCCTTAAGTACTGATCGAATGGTATAGCCCCCATCTGAACTGCCTTATCCAGTGAATAGACAGTATCTTCAATAGCCAAATCAGCCGCTGTGCACTCAAGCATCTGCTTTGAAAGCATATCCACACACTCAAAAGCATCATCAATGTTCTCTGAACCGCCCAACTTTTTTTCCTGGTTTTCTGTCAACCATCCCTCTAGGACATCTGTATTCATCAAAATCATCTGCAGTTGCTGCTCCAAACCTTCCTTCTCCTCCTGCATTTCTTTCAAACCCTTATTAAGATGCTCCTCTCTCTGCCTCAACACTGCCTGCAAACTGAACAACCCCTCCATCTCAGCCTCCCTAGTCTTCCTCAACCCAGCAACATCAGTATGTACCATCTCCACAAGCTTATTAATCGCATTCCGCCTATAAACCTCCGTTGGATCCTCCGTGTGAGGAGTTGGTTGAACCCGAGCAGCAGCTGGTGCTGCTGCAGCGGCCCCACCACTACCATAAGGTGAAGGCGGGTAGGTCCTCGGGGGGATTGGCGGGTGAGCATACCCAGATGTAGACCCTGAATTCGAATAAATAGAGGATGAACTCCCACCTGGGGTAACCCCAAGATTCGAAATAGAGTTAGGTGAAGGAGGTGCTCTACGCTGGGAATAAAGTGGAGGATCACGGCCAAATAGAACACTCAAATTTCTTACAAGATCAGCCAAATTGGAACTTGGGTATATCCAATTCTGCAAGTACGGTGCAGAAACCATACCAGAAGGATTGACATGGGGATGAGGGCGCTTGATGATCATGTCTCGGGTGGGGTTCACATAGACACATGGTGGGTGACGAGGATAGGACTCCATCAGCCATATTACAACTGGAATATTGTACGTGACGCCTTGAAAGGTCATGGGTATTGTTCCATCGGCTTGGAGGAGGTTGACAGAACGTCCATCGTTGTGGGTAAAGGTAGCAGTTTTGGGTTCGAGAGAAGGGAAACTTGTGGTGAGAGAGACAAGTTGCTGACGGATGAGCCATTTGGTGTCCTCGGAGTAAGGAAGCGCAGAAGGGCCACGTTGAGATAGGACGGAGCTCAAGAACTGCTGGGTGAATTGGGGGTTGGGGGAATGCACCGCCGGTTGCACCATGATAACAGGGTTTGATCCCTTTTCGATGATTGAATTAAATTGGGTAACTTGGATATCAGAAAGTTTCGGATACAGAAGATGGGTTTTGCTAGAAAATTGAAGAGAGTAGTAGTTGAGAGGAAGGGGGAAAGGAGGAAGTAGAAGAAGAAAAGACGTTTGTTACCTTATATGGGAAGTGCGGAAGGCGAGAGACTTGGTGATTTGGGCAGACTGGAAATTTCAGAATCAAATATACTCAGTTGAGTAATGCTACTCTCAATATACAAATTTATACAAATTTCTCACACACAATTATATATTATAATAAAACATAAAATAATTTTTATATTATAATAAAAATATTTTATATTTGTTATATTTTTTAATTTCATTTTTTTAACACATGGTAAATCAGTCTCTTCTTAGGTAGCATGCTTGATGGTGCTCATGGTGATCACGGGTGGACTCTTCAAGAAGCAAGTATTAGAGGCACAAGGCAGCATTCACTTCTTCACGCAATCCAATGGCTAAGTTTATAGGTGTATGAGAGAAAAGAACAAGCAATAGTAGCTGTAATGGATTTGTTTATGGCTCAGCTAGGAGTAATTCAAAAATTTTAAGAGGACCCGAGACACATACAGATTCCTGGAAGGCTTTTAAGTGAGTAAATCTCATCCGAAGCACTATTATGATTTTGAGCGGTTCAAAATCAATTGTTAGTATATTAGAATATAAATTAGGGAACTACGTCAGTATTGTTTTGGTATAATAAGAACTTTTGAGGGTATAACGAGGAGTGGCTAGTTCGTGAAAGTATTTGGTTGAGTGCCTGGTTATTGTGGTTGATTGGACAACGAATGAGGTAACGTTTGGGTAATTGGTATTGCTAGTAGGTAACGTAGTTAACTTGTAAATATTAAAACTTAATAGTATCTGGGAGTTGATAAAATTATTGCGTTTACCAATAACGAACAAAAATAAGTATGAATGGAAGGATTATAAAGGAAAATAATTTCTCTCAAAAAAAATCGTTGCCAGTAAGTTGAAACTAAATAATTAGAGTGGTAATTGAGATTTAGTGATTGAGGTGGTTTTGAGTGAAGCGTATAGCGGGCACGTGGTGAGGCCAGGCTTTACATCTAACCCACTATATATTTCATTTGAAAATCACCACTTAATATTTACAAGCTTATGGGCTATGCTTTACGTGTCTCAGTGTATTAGAAAATCATTTTTATTAATTTATTGTATTTTCATTGAGATCATGATAATTTAGGTTTTTATATGTTGGAGCTTAAGTAAAGCTTACGTTGTATTTCAATCTTGCCATGGAAACGGTACTTGGTATTTTGAAATGAATATGATTTGATAGTCTGATTTATTTTGTTGTTGTAGACATGTTTGATAACCCACATATTTAAATTAAGGATGATTGTAATCTTGTGAAAGTGGTTTTGATTCCTTAAACATGACTATGTTGTATTGTAGGTATTGAATTGGTTTTGTAACTGAATTACTCATGCTCGTTGAATAATTCTGGACTGGAAAGGAAACTTATACATATTGAAAATAAGTTGTTCGGAAAAACAAGTTGTATTCTCTAATTTGATGTAAATATATTTTAATATTAATAAATAAAAAATTTATTTATGTAAGTTTTATTTTTTAACTATTAAAATTCCTAAATTCTAATAAATCAAGATACATTTATATAAGGGTTATGCAAAATGAGATATGTATATGTATATCTGGATGAATCTAAAACAATATTTATAGTCATTGAATAAAGACAGTCACTCTTTTTAATTAAGACTGTATTGTTCGGATTACCTCTATAAAAAGAATGAGATTATTTTTTAAATGAATGACAAATCTCAAATCATTAAAGTAATATACTTCAAGTAATGACACTATTAAATGAATTTGAATTAAGTGAGATATTAAGTTTAAGTTAATACCATTACTTTGAATTTGAACTCATACACATTATATCTGTTAGCGGCAAAACCGAAATCCTGATGGACTGTGGACTCGTATTCATGGCCATTGTGATTTTTAATATATTATGGGTACGACAATTGTATGATATTGATTAATACTCTATATGTTGGGATCATAATGGGAGTGAACATCAGGGAATATAAATTCAAGAAATAAAGTTCGTAGCATTATATTACTTCTAATGATTTTAAGAAGATAAGTGGCATATTTGGGCCCAATAAAATGATTAACTAGCTACTTATCATTTCAAGATAATTTTAGAAAAATTTTAAAAGATTATCAGGGGACAAAATTGGTATAAGGATTAAAACATTAATTTTACCTTGTGTCAATGGATGACTATGAGAGTTTACGAACACTAGGTTTAAAAATTAGACAGATCAATGTTTAAATATGACTTCTTATAATTTTAGGAATTATCAAGAGTGTAATCATGAGTCTTTGGTGAAATGACTTCATGATTAATAAAATTATATTATTTTAATGAGATTAAAATAATCCAAATTTATTGGAACTTAAAATTCCTATGTCCAAATGATTCCCCACCTAACTTTGGAGAAGCCAATTCACATTAAGTTAGAATAAATTCAAGATGAAGTTAATTGATAGTATTTTAGATGATGTCTTTATTAAGATAAGAGTTGTCTCAATTTAGACCAAGAATTATTTTAAGACAAATATTGTCCTAAACATGCTTAAAAATGTGAGAAACATTTTTGTCACTAAAGAGATAAAATAATTCTTACATTAGTTGTTTAAATTAAAAAAATGTTGTTTTAATTAAATAATAAAATTTTAAGACAAATGTTTGTCTTAATTTAAATAAGTGTTATATCAATTTAGACAACATTTATCTTAGTAATTATTTTTGATATTTGAGTTGTTCAAATATTTAATTTGAAGAAGTTGGTTAAAATTAAATTAAATTCCCATTTAATTATTTATTTATCCTAATGTTGTTTCAAAATTTGAATTGTTCAAACTTATGAAATAACATCCTCCCCACGTGATGGAGAGGGGTACGGCCAAAGGAGAATAATTGGTTTTTGATATAGTCAAATATATTCCTTCCTAATTATCCTAATTATTTAAGTGAATAAAAGTTAAAAATTAAAAGAGTTTTAATTTCTTAGGTGACTTATATTTACTAGGAGACTAACTAAGTTAAATGAATTTAATTAAGAAACTTATTTATTTGAATTTTTAATTCAAGTATGACCAATTAGAAAGTTACACATATTTTGTTTAATTGTTAAATAAAATATGTTATTATTAAAATTAATAATATGATTATTAATTGATAAATCATTAGATAATTTGATTATCTAATATTTCCCATTAGTAGGTATGTGAATCCTTAATGGTTAGGGATTGAGTTTTTGAATTATACTCAAATGTTCTCACATGATCTAGGGTTAACATATTATATATATGCAACATTTCCCTTTTATGGCTATACAAGGAATATTTGAGAAAGAAAAAAAAGTGAATTTTTTGGTATATCACTATAGATTTCTTCATGTCATATTAAGAGGAACAAAGGGGAATGCTTTCTAATTTATTTTGAAAGTTATAAATTATTTTCTTTCATCTTTTATTTACTCAAATCACTCAGCCTATTTACCATAGGTTCCATGGATTTGTTCTTCCTAAAGAATATGCGGTCAGTATACTTGGTTGGAAAATATATTATAAGATTAAAGTGACTCCAAAAGATATGTGAAATTCTTATATATTTTACTTCTCTTCCTAGCCGTGAGTTATTTGTCTATGTGTTTTGTTTCCGCCTGTTTGCTAACTTGAATGTTTTTAAAAATTTTAAAACTCATGTTTGTACTTTAAACATTTAGGATAAACAACTCGATCCAACAATACTACTTGGTGGGACATTCCAGAAAGGTAACTCCCATAGAAATTACTCTTGGACAGAAAGGTCATCAGAGTAGAAACCACCTCTAGTTGGAAAGGAATTGCATACCATTGAGACAAGATACCTCGTGGAACACGAGGACATGAATTCTACTCCCATGGTCTGGTGAGATATTATCGTAATTTTTCTTGAAATTTAAATTGACTGGCTATGAAATGAGAATTATGTAAACTTCTTTATTTACACTTTTACTTTAAAGAGATCTAATTTGAGGAGAATTGTGAAGTTTGATTTTGATATTTGACTGATATAATCAGATTTCATGATATAATTTTCTATATAAAAATTCATTTTATTCCACTCATCATGACACATCATGAGAATAGGCTGCTGAGGTATTATTGAAGGTTTAGCGATCATGCACAACATACATGCATTGATCATGATGTTATTAATTAGTTTTGATTTTCTCACTAGGCTATTTAAAGCACAACTCCCTTTTTTGTTTTTTTATGTCTTGCATGATAAGAGGAGCATATAGGGGAAGGTCGAATGGTTCCAAGAGTAGTAGCAGGTCAGGTTTGTAGGGGTTTTGAGTCGTGAGTGAAAAACGGATTATTTGTAATAAGATCAAGTATTAGCTTGTATTATCCTAACGATTAATGTGTATGAGGATTTCTCTTTTTGTAAAGAATCTTGTTAGTTGTTAGTTAAGGAATTGGTTATGTACTAGATGTTCGATTAGGCTGGTTAGATCTAAGGGTCTGTCGAGTCTATAATTCTAGTGCTAGTCATGACCTAGGAGTTGGATCGTGACAAACTTAATTGGTATCAAAGCTTAAGTTAAGCTAGAATAAGAGTGAGGATTAGAAATTAGTACTTGGAGTCGTGAGTCATTAGTATAGTCCTACCTATGCATTGTGTACCCGAGCATTTCTTATAGGGAGGGGTTGCTAGTGAGTGGCGGATCTATGTTGGAAGGTGTGGGGGTAATTGCCCCACAACAAAATCTTTTTGTGTAAATAATATATGTAAAAAAAAATGTTTGCCCCCATAAAAATTTGAAAGTCTTCCCCACATAGGCTAAATTTCCACCACTCCTTTAGTAAGTTGTATCCCATTAATTCCTTTTAAATAGAATTCAAAAGCCAGTTATGTGCTTAATTTTTATACTATTTTGATCGTAATTATACTCTTAATTTTATGCTAGTTTGTGTTTATTTTCCTTATTTATTATAGTTTTTATCTACTTTGTTTAATTTTTGTTTAGGAATTAATACAGTAAAGAAAATAGGAACCTTTGCTTCCAGTTGTAGCATTCAAAGTATGACCTTTGGAAAATGAAGGAGAAGGATAATTAGGAGTTTATTTAAAATAAAAAAATATCTTAATGAAATGTTGGTGAAAACTAAAAATCATATTGTGTATCAAACGGTATATTTATTTATGAAGTTAGCTTTGATTTTGCCATTGTCAACTGTAACAGTTGAAATATGTTTTTCTACAATAAACTTTATAAAAAGTGGAATACATAATCATATGAGAGATGAATGATTGAATGATTGTTTGGTACCATATATACATAGGAGATATTTTTTATAGTGTTAAAAAATGAAAATCATAAAACATTTTTAAAATATGAAAACACATAGCTAGAGAACAATTGTAATTTTGTAAAAGTTTAGGTATCTTGGGTTTTTTGGCTATAAGATTATGTATTTTGTGTGAGAGATATTGGGTGTAATTGAAGATTTAGTGAGAGTGAGAATAATTTTTGTAATATCCCATTTTTGGCCTAATAAATTGCTTCTCATTTCTAGTAAAAATATTTATAGCCTACTTTTTGTCCCTAACTACTAACTAAAATTTTTAGATCCGCTGCTACACTCATCCAAATTTGCCTAGAAACATGCATACATCTTGTTATTGATGAAGGTTAGAGATTCTCAAGATACAAGATATTAAAATACATGGAAGGAAAGGATGCGAGCCACTCCCTCAAATGTGAAATTGAGTTTCGCTTTGGCAAGTTGCCGTGAGTATCTAAAATAATGGAATGGTGTCTAAAGCATGTAAGTATATTTTGAGTAAGGAATGTAAAGATTCAAGCAAACAAATTGAGAAAGAAATTGTGCAAATAAGTGTATTATCGTGATGGAGTATAAGTGAATGTGTAAGTAAAATGTGAAATATTAGGTAAGAAGTATGATTAGGTAAGAAGTATGTAGTTCACCCTTAGAACAAGAATAAGAGGTAGTATAGATATGTGTCTCATGTGTTAAGTATTAAAATATGGTTAAACAAAGGGAATTATCCGGTGGAGTAAACCGTCCTAAAAGGGGGACTAAATCGAATTGAGCATTAAGTCACTAGTGCGAAAAAAGGGAAAAATAGTATGCTAGCCAAGCTGTGAGATGGGACCGTAGTATTTAATGAAGTATATTTATAGGGTTATAAGAAATTTGTAAAGAATGGATAATGGCAAATGGTACATGGGAGAATCGTATGGGTAGTTAAGCAGAAAGGGAACCGAGATACAAGTTGTACCAAGGTTATGACTATATAAAAAAGGGAGTAATGGCTTACAAAATGAAGGAAAGTTACATAGGAGTATCAAGTAGTATAAGTAAGGAACTAAATATTGTGAGGTGGCAGTGATTAACAGTGGTATCGGTCAAGAGGCCAAGAATTGATTAAGGAGCAAGGAAGAATGCGTCCAAGTGGTAGCATGTTAATAATGATAATACTGTAATAGGGGCTGGAACCTAACCATTAACTAGTTTATGTGTTTAACTAAAGCCTATGGTGAAAATGTGCAACTATGTGAATAAATTAGGTTTTGAAAGAAGTTTAGATAAGTCAGTTAGATATGCTAAGGAAAGGTCTAATTGGAGAAATGTTGTGTTAAGCTAAGTAAAGGAGTGGAATTTGAGAGAATAGTGGCATGTGACGGAATGTTAGGAATGAGGTTGTGGTGACCCCCCTTAAACCCATTAATTGAGACAAACGAGGAGTAATAATGCCAACAAATTAGCGTTAATGAGAAATGTGAATTTGTAGATGAGTTAAGTAAGTCAGGAAAGTGGTCTCGACTGATGAAGGTGGTTGTGAAGGGTTGGAAATGGTAACAGACTTTGAATAAGAAAAACGATGATGGAGGACATTTGTTGATTAAAGGATGAGAATTTAGTGTGTAAAATTGGGATTAGTTGATAGTTGATTGGTTAGGAAAATAGTTAAAGGATTTAGTAAACAGTTGGACAATGAAAATGGTGGAAGAAAGAAGCTTGGTATTGGCTGGAACGTGCTTTGTTTTTTCATTCTAAAACAAGGAGATTTCACACATATATATAACCATCATATACCAACTTAACCAAGTCGGTTCTATCGAGATTTTTACAATCATATATTAGTTTTATAACTGTAATTTTCTGGATGATTCTGGCAGTTTATTTGCTTCACGTGCATTTATTGGGATCTTTTCTCTTGATCACAGACTTTCTAGAGTAATGAAAAAATTTATGGAGAATGGGGGAATGAGCATCAAAGTCAACACTCCTCTTTGATGATCATTCGTGTTACTCCAAGTAAATTTTGTAAAATTTTAAATTTTGATCTTGGTAGTGCTTTTATGAATATGTTGGCCAGGTGTTCCTCTACACTGCAATACTTCAACATTATTTCTTTCTCTACTATCACTTCATGTATGAAATGGTACTTGATTGCAATGTACTTGGTTCTGCTGTGATGAACAAGATTGTTGGCAATATTAATAGCTAATTTACTGTCACAGAGAATTTTTATTGGATCTTTAAATTGCTATCCAATGTCTTCAAATATTTTCT
The DNA here is from genome assembly GCA_034509205.1 of Ceratonia siliqua. NCBI lineage: Eukaryota > Viridiplantae > Streptophyta > Magnoliopsida > Fabales > Fabaceae > Ceratonia > Ceratonia siliqua. The sequence goes on from JASKGM010046654.1 coordinate 9,375, forward strand.
TCAACTAGATTGCCTGGCTAGTAGCACTTGCTGCTGCAATGTAGTTTGCTTTAGCAGATGACTGAGCAACTATTTTGTGCTTTTTTGAAGACCAAGAAAATACTCTTGATCTAAAACTGAATGCGTATCCTGAAGTACTCTTCATGCCATCAAATGATCTTGCCCAATCACTATCTGTGTAGCCAAGTAGTCTTAGATCTTCAACATAGTTATATTGTATTCCAAAATCTTTTGTTCCTTGTAGATATCTTAAAATTCTTTTTACTGCTCCATAATGCTTTTGACTTGGATTATGCATGAATCTTGAGAGAAGACTAGTTGCGAACATGATATCTGGTGTAAACACTGGATTTTGTCCAGGCATAAAAAAAAAAGACCCCATAAGCCCAATCCACTTGCACTATAGCCCAACCTGGATGCCCACTCTGGCTCGGGTCCTCAGATCCGACCCAGCACCCAACTCCAATCGGGTACCCCAGCATAGGATTCTTTTCCCCAAATCATAGCTATTCTCTAGTTGCACGCTCTCTCGGCTCCTTGCACGATGCTCCTTTTCCCTCTGATATGCCTCACCTCTGCTCCACGCGCATAAACCGTCTAATAGGTCCCTCTCACTCGGCCCCAAATTTCTCTGCAATTTCACCTTTCGTTTTCTTAGCTGTCTGCTTTGCTTTTCCATCCGCGCAAATCGCTCCCTCAATCTTCCACGCAAATCATTCCCTCTGCCATCAAAGGGGAAACCATTTGTTTTCTTTCCATTTTCTTCCCTTCTGTAACGCCGATGAATGAGGATTTGGGAATCATTCTTCTGTTATAAAAGCCAACGAAGAGCGTCTAGGAAGAGGAACCGAGAGCAAAACAGAGGTATGGGATTTGAAAGAGAGAAGTCAAAAATAGGGGAGACCAAAACGAGGTCAAACTGTCGAGGAGGCCCATTGATTTTGAATCCTTCCCTGGGCATAATCTGAGGAAGAAGAAATCTGAGAAGGCATTTCTAAAGCTCATAGAGGAGAAGGAACGAGTTTTTGAAGGATTATCAAAAAGGAAGATCTCATTTTCGTGAAACATTTAGAGAGGTAGGGGATTTCCACTTTCTAATTGTCAGTATGTAGTTATGGGGTTTTGAATGTTAATCCTGTAAGAATGGGATCCCTCGAATCCATCTCAGAATTTTATGGGTTTGGCTTCTCATCTTTCATTTTATTTATCGTTTGGCTCAGAATCTGTGGTGGCCGAGTATTTGATTTCGGGGTAATTTGGATTTAATGTATGGTTTAGAACAAGGATTTTTTGTCTGTGATTTGCAAAGTTTAGTTTTCGGTGCCAGTTCTTACTTCAGTTTGGGAATTTCTGAGGGATTTAAAGCTTGTAATTGTGCTTGAGATATCACTCTGAGGAATTCAAAATGATTCATGGCCTCTTGTATGTTATTCTGGTGGTTTAAAATTTAATTGTGATTTCTAACCATGTTAAATTAGTGTTCCTAAGCCGATAATTGGGTTTTGTTTGGAAAATGCATGATAACTCGAAGTTAACTCTGATTCTTTTTTTAAAACTGATATCTGCTGTAAGAATGTATGGGGAAGTTATTTGGAACCTAGACTTGATTTGTGTTGACACATTGTCAATCTGAATTTGATAGTTTGCCAAAACTAACTCTAAAAGGCTATTTTAAACCTGAGATTCTAAATGGTGGTTTCATGTATCAAAGTGGCTCGGGGTCCAGACTATGAGAACACTGGAATTGCTAGTTCACTAATTTCACAGCTAGAAAATTGGTTTAGGATGCACATGAGAATTGAATGGGAATTTACCAAGCAAATTTGGGTAGTTTCAGAGCTAATATTGGTTTTGGTTGGTTTTATATAATTTAAATATGTTCCTCTTCTCTTGTGAGTTAACTTGATTATGAATGGAAAGGTATATAGTGAGTATGAGGGAATCATTAACACTGTATACAAGCTTGATTGATTCAGGGTTGAAGCATGTTATTGTTGGATTTTACTGAAAATTCTTGCTGTTTTTCTTGGTATTTACTGATGTGAATGAGGATGCTAGTTTTGCTAAACATGCCATGATTGTTTTAATTCAAACTGGTTGCCTCTGAGTTACCTAAGATGTGGTATGCTGGGTGGTGGTTAATTTGCAGAGTCAAGCCTAGGAATGATTTTGTTTCAGCATGGTTCTACGATTAGTCCTCCTGATTTCTACCATTACATCATTCAAATACATGTTGTGGTGATTGAACTTGTTGTGACCTTGAGGGTGCTTAACTTTTGGATAAGGCATATTCTGTGATTTAGCTTGATTTAGACTTACCGGTGTTGAATTTGGATGACTTGATTGCTAGGATATAAGGTTGTGGGATTTATTTTAGTTAAACTTGATCAAAGTGAAATTGGTTGCAAAATGACCACATTCTTGAAATGGAATTATTCTCCTAGAAATTAAAAACAATTATAAAATATATATTACTATTGTGAGAGGTGTCTCTAAGTGGGTTTCAAGAGGCCCATTTAATTTAAACACTCCAAATGACTTCAAAGGCCCAACATTTTCAAAATGGGTTCAAGGCCCAATAAGGTTATTTTCAAAAAGGGAGGAGTTCAAGGTCCATTTCTACTCTAATTAGACAAAATAGCCCATTCAAGTATTTTCTAACGGGTTCAAAGCCTATTTTCTCTTGCATGGTTTTAATATCTTAAACAAAGGGTTGCAAAATGTATTTTAAGAAAATTAACATTCTTGTAAATAGCTTTCAATTTAGAAAATAAACACTTTCAGAAATTTGCATACTAAAATTGCAATTTCACCCCTGTACTCTCAATAATATCATTTTGAACCCCAATCTTTTAGTAATTGCACTTTGACACTTGTACTTTTAAGAGTTACACTCTGACCCATACTTTTAAGAATTATACTTTAGCCTCTATACTTTTAAGAATTTTAGTTTGACCCCATACTTTCAAGAATGACATTTTAACCCCCAAATTTCCTAAAAATCACATTTTGAGGCCCCTATTTCTTTCTAAATGTTTGAAAGGCCTTTAGTAGAAGTTCAAACTTCTCCAAAGTTCCTATCTCCATGGGCATTCAGTGAAATTATATATATTTCCTGATGTCCCATTTTCTCACGAGTTTTCAGTGGAATTTTATTTTTCCAAAATCTTGACTTTCTTAGGCATTCAGTAAAATTATATATTTCCTGATGTCCCATTTTCTCCTGAGCTTTCAGTGGAATTTTATTTTTCCAAAATCTCGACTTTCTTAGGCATTCAATGAATTATATAGTTCCCAATGTCCTATTTCCTCACGAGCCTTCATTAGAATTTTATTTTCTTGACGCCCTAACTTTCTCTGGCATTTAGTGAGGATTTGTTCTTCCCAATGTCCAATTACCATTTAGGTTTTAAGTGGAATATTATATTCCCTTAAATATCCTAACATTCTCTAGGCTGAGATCATACATCTCATTCATTCAACTTATTCAAATGTTCTGAACTAACTTGACCTTGATCCCTTTTGGGGTACTTAGGCACTTACTTGGTAAGACAGATCTAGTTATTTATTTCTCCATCTTTGTCCATTATTATTTTATTAATAAAAAAGGGGTAATTTAAATAAACTAAAATTTTAAAGCACAAACGATTTAGGGTAACCATCCTTAGGGATGGACGCTGTGGGGTGCCTAACACCTTCCCCACACGTAATTAGACTCCCGAACCTTTCCTCTGGTTCAAAGGGCTAGTTTTCGTTTTTCCTTTTTTAAGGATCCCAATTATCCTTCTAATTAATTAGTGGCGACTCCATTTTTTCTGCGTTTTCCCTTACGCGCCCTAAAGTCATAAAACGACGGCTTTTCACCGGCCGTCACATTGTGACGTCTGGTCTTATTATAGTAAGATATAGTAAACTCCCAATGAGACTTTTATACTAAGATGCGCTTGCTTTTTCAGATCCATCTTCTTTTTAAAACTTATCATTATTTGCTAAAGGAGTAGCAACTGTCTTACTGTCCATCTTAAATTTCTTCAATAGATTCTTTGTATATTTCTTTTGTGAAATGAAGATTCCATTATTATCTTGAATTACTTCGAGCCCAAGAAAGTAATGTTTGAGACCCAAATTCGTCTTCTCGAATGTCTTCATCATATATTTTTTTGAAATCTTTGATCATATTTTCACTGTTCCCTGTAAAGATGAGATCATCTACCTTGGTTCTTTGTATAGAGAGTTAGCTTGATTTTGCTTCTCGTTAATCCTTTACTTATGAAATATTTGTCAATTCTGCTGTACCAGGCTCGTGGAGCTTGTTTTAACCCGTAGAGAGCTTTGTTTAACTTCAAAACTTTATCTTCTTGTCCTTTCACCACAAACCCCTGTGGTTGTTCCACAAATATTTCTTCTTCAAGATATCCATTTAGAAATGCTGACTTGACATCTAATTGATAAATCTTCCATTTCTTTTGTGCTGCTAATGCGATCAAAGCCCTTATTGTATCATGTCGAGCTACTGGTGTAAATGTCTCATTATAGTCGACCTCGGGTATTTGTGAATATCCTTTTGCTTTGTGCTTCTGTTTTGACTTATCTGGATTTAGCCTTGTCATGTATACCCATTTAACGTTAACTATTTCTTTCTCTTTCTGTCTTTCAACCAGTTCCCATGGCTTCTACCCATACGTCTTGTTTTGTTATAGCTTCAAAGCTTCCTAGCTCCATAATTATGTAGTTGTAACTTTCATAAATATCTCTCAAGGCTCGTACTTTTTATGGTGCAGATTCTGGTGAAGGAGCTTCTTAAGTTGGAGATGTTCTTGGAGAGGCTGGTAAAGATGAAGTGTCTGTGTTGTCTTGATCATTATCTTCAAGAGTAGTTGTACTTAGATGCTCTATGAATATATTCTTTTTCTTAATCTTTTCTTCTTCCTAATTCCATGCTATGTTTTTGTCGAATTCTATGTCTCAGCTGATGGAGAGCTTCTTTGTCTTCAAATTGTATACCCTGAAGCCTTTTGATTTAGTGATGTACCCTAGGAAGATTCCTTTTTCAGTCTTTTCATCATGTTTGCTTCTTTTTTATTTGGAATGTGGATGTAACAAATACATCCTAATACTTTAAGATGTTTAGTAGATGGTTTCCTTCCACTCTAGGCTTCCACTGGTGTTTTATCTTTTATTGCTCTAGTTGGACACCTATTAAGCAAATATACAGCGGTATATACTGCTTTTTCCCATAATGTGTTGGGTAGTCCTTTCTCTTTTAGCATTGATCTTGCCATCTCTATTACAATCGGATTCTTCTATCTGAAACTCCATTTTGCTCGGTGCATAGATAACTGTTAGTTGATGCTGAACTCCTTCTTCTTCGCATAATTTGTTGAACTCATTAGAAGTATATTCTTTACCACAATCACTTCTTAGAGTTTTAATTTGATGGCTACTTTGTTTTTCTACTAATTGTTTGAATTTCTTAAAAATCTTTAAAACTTTTGATTTTTCTCTCATAAAATAAACCGATGTCATTCTAGTATAATCATCAATGAAAAGTATGAAGTACCTATTCTGGTTAAGTGATGGACTTTTCATGGACTCGCAGATATCTATATAGAAGAGCTCCAAAGCTTCTTTGGCATACAGCTCTTTGCTTGCTTGAGAAAAGAAAGGTTACTGGTGTTGTTTTCCAAGCATACATCCTTGGCATACAGCTCCATCCTTTTTAATGTTGGGAAGATCTCTCATCATATTTTTTTGATGTAGAATACTAAAACCATAATAGGAAGTGTCCAAATCTTTGGTGCCATAGTAGTGAATCATCAAGTTAAGTCTTCATGACGGATTCATATCTCCAGTGAATAGGAAAGTCTCTGCAGTTTCTCATTTTGAGTTTAGCTATGAGAAGATCTTTGTCATAGATAATACATGCGTTTTCTTCAAAGTGTAGTGTATAGCCACGTTGCATCATCTGATCGACACTGAGTAAATTCTGTGTTAAACTAGGAACCAGTAAGGCATTGTTAATGTATATCGTAACTTTATTTGTCTCCACTGTAATGTTTCCTTTACCTTGTACCTCCATGAGTTGGTCATTGCCTAGTCTGACTTTTGATTGAAAAGTTGTATCTAACTAAGAAAAAATGTCTCTGTATGGTGTCATATGATTATTGCAACCATTGTCTAGGAACCAAGTGTTTTGAGCCTTCTTAGATGAGCTATTGCTTGTGAAAAATAGATACTCATCATTCTCTCTTTCCTTCACGTAGTTGGCTTGATGAATATTTTTGGTGCGGAGATCTTTTTCCATGTGTCCGATTTTTTCATTTAGTACACTGCAGCTTGCCTCGGAACCAGTAATATTTTTCTTGATGACTTTTTCTTTTGTAGATTTTGCATGAAGAATCTCTGTCTCTGCTTTTGGACAATTTTTCTATTCTTTTTTTTTCTCCATCTTTATAAGTTTCTCCTCCTCTTGAATATTGATTAAATCGTCTTCCCTTACTTTTAGAGTTTTGATCCTTGGGATTCATTTTTGTCTGGAATGCGCTTTCAACTGTTTCTTCATTGCGCCTCCTTAATTTCTTTTCATGAGCTTCCAATGATCCCACTAGTTCAGTTACTGACAATAATTATATATCTTTTGCTTGTTCAATAGCTGTAACTATGGGATTATAATTTTCTGTAAGAGTAATAGGTATTTTTTCTACCACTCTCTTATCAGTCATATTTTCTCCATATAATTTCATTTGATTAACTATATCTTTTATTCTGGCATAATATTCTCCTATGGTCTCATATTCTTTCATTTTTAAAATTTCAAATTCTCTCCTTAAATATTGGAGTTTGATGGAGCATACATTTTCAGTACTACAAAACTCCTCCAAAATATCGCATCTCTTCTTTGCAGAATCAGCATAAAAAATTCTCCTGAGGATGATATCACTCATCGCTTGTTGGATGACATACAGAGCTTGAGAATTCTTCTACTGGTTTTCTTCTAATTTTTTATGCTTCTCCTCGAATAGAGTGGAGGTATTTGCTGCGCTAACAAACCAAATTTTGATAATATTCCATAATTTCTATGAGTTAAAATATGTCTTTAATTTTAAGGTCCAAAGATCATAATTTTCGCCAGTAAAAACTAGGAGAGGAATAGATGAGAAACTGATAGTATATGTGGCCATATATTAAATTTTTGGGTTATGGTTACTAGGATTTAGTTAAGAAAGGATTTAAAATGTCACACTTAGTATATGACCAAACGTGGCTTTGATACCACTGTTGATTAAATGATGAGAATTTAGTGTGTAAAATTGGGATTAATTGATAGTTGATCGGTTAGGAAAATAGTTAAAGGATTTGGAAAATAGTTGGACAATGAAAATGCTGGAAGAAAGAAGCTTGGAATTGGCTGGAACATGCTTTGTTTTTTCATTCCAAAACGAGGAGATGACACACACATATATATACCCATCATTTACCAACTTAACCAAGTCAGTTCTATCAAGATTTTTGTAATAGTATATTAGTTTTATAGCTGTAATTTTCTGGATGATTCTAGCAGTTTATTTGCTTCACGTGCATTTACTAGCAGTTTTTCTCTTGATCGCTGACTTTCTAGAGTAATGAAGAAATTTTTGGAGAATGGGTGAATTAGCATCACAGTCAACAATATTCGTAAGGATGTTAATAGTAATTAAATGCAGTTATGATAGCAAGAAATGGAAACTTTAAGTACAGAGGTAAGGAAAATATCACGTAAAGAGGCTAAATATGAATAGGGAGTGTGGGAATTGGTTTTGAATGAACCAAATGCATCATCCAGAACTCCAAAGAGTGTATCACGAGTAGGAATAATTTTGAGTGCAACGGAGCTATAATGGTAGATACCATTCGGTAGACTGAACCATGCTACTAATTGCAGGTTTTAATAGGGAGCCAAAGCACAAATTTTCTTCCATCCTAAACCCTAGCTGCCCCTTATCTGAGAGAACCCTTTGCCTCCATCATTACGCACAAGTTTCTAAGCTATTTTGAGCCCCAAAAAAAAAAAAAAACAAATCCTTGCAAACACTGCTTGAAGGTTACTTAAGTTCAAAAATCCATTTTAATTAGTGAAATTTTAGTGTTTGATGCCTCAAGTTGTTTGGGTAGCCCCTAGTTATTGTGAAATCTTTACCTTAGGCTTTGTTCTTTAAATTTTGCTTCAATGGCAGAAAGGAGGAATATCGAGCAAGGTGAACCAAGAAATCACCTACCCCGAGCCTGGAGAAGGACAACGGACCACCCTATAAAGAAGGTATTTGATGACAATATCTTTGTGTCATTTGAAGCTAGTCAATGTTATTCCCAATATTTAGCTCACCGCAAGATTTTGTTAAGGAGACCCATTTAGGATTCGGCAAGGCTACTATACGAGCGGGCTGGCATTTTGGCATTGTTCCAATGGGTCAACATTTGGGAGGAATTTCTAACCATTTTGGGTCTGGTATAGCCCTCCTTAATCTGGCAGTACTATGCAAATTTGAACCAAACAAATGTGAACCCATGTACTTTGTCGTATCAGGTAGAAGGTAGAATCTTGTGTTTTAACGAGATTGATTGGGCAAATTGGCTAGGAATAAATGTTGGTGGTGAGATGCTAGTTAGAGTAGATAAGTGGTGTACTACTGGTTTGAGTCCCCAAGAGCAAACAGGGAGTTTTGGAATTAGAGGAGTCACCACTAGCTCCGCAATGTCTCAGAGTGGCGCAGGTACCTTTTAGAACTCGAATGCTGCAGGCTTTGGTGACATATACCATTATGCCAGCTTGTGGAGGCAACATGTTAATTTACACATGCAAATATGCATGTGGTGGTCCATATGAGGGCAGAGAGGTTATATAGCCTTTCTCGTTTGTTGTTGAATCACATGTGGACCTCCCCGGAGATCACCAATAGATATTACTATATGGGATCCTGCTCAGCCATTATTTTAGTCATAATGTTATTGATGTGAGTATGGAGACTTATACTGTTCACCCAACTAATTTTTTTAATACACAATCCTTCACCAGCTTAGGTTTCCGTAGAGTAGGTAACCGGTATGAGCACATACCCTGCGCTAGGCAGAGACATAGGCTCTTATGAATGATATGGTGGGTGATCCCTAGTTGAAGGAAGGGGATGAAGAACCCTAGGCACCCCCACCAGAGGCATCGCAACTGGAGCCATCTGTAGGAAGCATATCAAGTTTTGATGAGGATAGAAAAGCGGATGAAGGGATTGGATGCTCGTTTGGGGTGAGTTGAGAAGTAGCAGACCAAGTTACTGGAGCGGATAAGGCGTTAGCAACATTAACAGTAGGATATCTTAGTATGTTCATGGTTTCTTGTCATATTTTTTAGCACTAAAGCACAACCTTAGAAGTATGTTTAATGTATGGGAAGTTTCATCTTTTGTGTCCTACTAGTAAATGAATGAAAAGCTATGTTAATTTTAAGTCATGATTTCTATTGAAACTATTGACGTCTGTAAGTAGGCCATGGTGTTTATGAGTAAGAATTAAAGTGGTGAGCATATAATCTAATAAGAAGCGGGACTAAAATATTGTTTAATAAGATAATAATAGGTTTGGGCAAATAAATAGGTGAGTGCACAGTAAAGCTAGAGGTACAACTAGAACATACATAAGTAAGTAGCAAAGAAATATGTATAATGAAAAACCATTGTAGTCCAGGATTAATAGATCAAAGTGCTAGTGGTACTTCTTTTGTATTAAGGTAAGTTGGTGGAAAATAAGGGAAGAAATATCAATGAACAAACGAATGAGAAATATTTATATAAAAAGGAATCAAGAGTGTTCCAGAGGAGATTTTGTTGCCAAATCCTAGGTAATTTAGGTCTTTGTGATTCTAGTCGTTTCCTAGTACATTTTCAACTTCTAATCTGTTCTGGGTAAGGGAATCCTACAAGAAAGCTTTCCCAGAGCTCATTCCAACTGAATTCGACAAAAGAAGAGTTGGACTACCTCCCCTAGTCCTAGTGAGTTGCCTAATGACTAAGAATGTCGCAAGTGTTTGAGGTTTTCTCTTGTATGGGCATATTTTTAGATTTTTCCAACGTAAGGGAAATTGTAACCTAAAGGTGTCTAGTGGCAAATCTATTTTTAGGAATAGTTTATGACTCTACTAGGAACAATTCGAAAACTATAAGAGGAACGAGGTGGTGCGGGATAGTTTGGCAATGTCCAGGAGACATACAAATCTCTTGAAGGCTTTCGGATGAGTAAATCTCACCCTAAACACTATTATGATTTTGAGCGGTTCGGAATCGATTTCTTAGTAGATTATAATAGAAATCACAGAATTAGGTCAGTAATGGTTTGGTATAATAAGAAGTTCTGAGGGTATAATAGATATGAACTATACTACTTGGTTGAAGGACGTCGACTTAGAGAATCACGCCTTTGTCTCTTTTTCATTTTTATTTCTCAATCGTTGTAGTTTTATTTTAGTATATGAGAAAATTGATAAAACTACGTTGGGTTGGATAACTTTTATATTTTTTTAAGTTTTCATTCTAAAATTTATAATTGATAAATACATGCATGAAATGTTTTCATCATTTACAAATATTATAATTTGATGGGTCTACATTATAATTTATCATTATCGATTTTAACAACTAATTAACAAATTGAGGGATCTGTAACAGGATATTTTCATATTATGAGATATAAGGCATAATGAACATAGGTTCACAATAAAAAAAATACGCGAGATCCAGGTACTAATCAAATGATGAATCTTGTATATTGTATTTTTTTTTATCTCATAACATGATAATATCATATCGCCTCATATATTGATTTGGTGAGATCTTTACAAAGTGTCACGTCGGAGAATGAACATGGTCAATAAAGTCAAGGAACAAGTCATCTAGGCACTAGCCCATGTCATCTCGACGTAGAGAATACGTTAACAGTCATTACTGCCCATGTGGTAAATCGATGATAGAGAGTGGTTAGTTACTCTTAGAATGAGGGCCTACTTATAACCGTTGATCGGTAAGCCTATATATAAGGAAAATACCAATTAATGGTTAGGTAGAGAGAAAACTAAGAAAAGCATCAAGGAATCATATGTGTTTTGGTCAATGAATATCAATGGAATATGAGAACTGTATTTCTCAGTAGTTTTTGCTAGTATTCTTAATTTTTAAAATAGTATCTTACTAATTCTATCAAGTACTACTCTGTGGTTTTGTGGGATCATTTTGGTATCATAACTTATGTGTTGTATACAGTATTGAACAACAGGTTACCAGTCAACGGGAGAACTACTATCAAAGTAATGTAATGCCTCTGCCTGTGTTTAGGCATTTTTATCAAGTTAAAAAAAATTAATTAATTAATTAGTTTTTTTTAAATGACAAATAAGGAAACGAAATTAGCCCGCCAGAAGTTAACCCTCTCACCCACCAAATGTGATACCTTCTTCCTCACCATTCATGGTTTTCTTTATGTACATTACTCTCTCTTTTTGCAGCTCTCCTTTTCAACCAAATGGGTATTGCCCATAACTCTTCTCCCTCCAGTGGAATACTCCCTTTTTAGTCTAAGATTTTTCTCTTTACCAGCCATTTAGCTTTCTTCCTGCTGTAGCTCTTTAACTCGTGAGTTAAGGGGTGTCGGGGGGGGGGGGGGGGGGGGGGGG